>AWOL01S0078555.1:62425-86608 GCA_000715115.1 Nicotiana otophora | reverse complement strand
TCCGATCACCGTCCCGTGAGTTCTTACAAATATAGAACGACTTACCATGAATTTACAGAAGAAGAACTGGATGAAATAGATCAGTAAACTCACCTTATTTGTTGGATAACTCAGTTCCTATCTTGGTTCTTCAAACTCTAGGTTTTACCTCCAATTAGAACTTGAAAGGGAGAGAAAATCAATTAGGGTTTGTGGGAAATATTTGGGAGGATTTTTTTTGCAGAGCTTATGTCTGATTATTATGCTCTATTTTAAGTCTAATATATGAATAAAGTAGGCCTTTAAAAGGCCTCTTTGGACGACCCGAAATGGCCCGTTTTTGGGCTTTCATTTAAGCAAGTAGGTGGCACACCTACTTGTCAGCTAGCAACTTGCGCAGTATCGCAAACATGCTTATATATCTCTACTCCGATATCGTATTGACAAACGGTTTAATGAGTTGGAAAATAGACTCATATATCTCTAATTTGATGGGTGTAACACCCCATAACTCTTAGTATATTGGGAGACAATTGCAGTTACATTTGACCCAAAGTTTCAGTAAAACTTATGAATGTAACTTGTGATGACTTTCATCGACTTTTGTTCCACAACTCGCTTGACTTCAAAACATAACACACGGATGTCATACGACTAATATAAATCATAACATAATGTCCTTATCATGTTGAGCGCCCTAGTCTCACCCCAAAGGTGCATGTTATAACATTCCCAACTTGTCGACTTTCGACGAAACATTATTTTCTTCAATTGCTTTAGCTTCTGAACTGTCCAACCCTCTTTGTACTTGTTGTTCATGATCTTCAATATTTGTAACCTCAGAGGTAACATGATTAACTTACTTTATATACTTTTAAATATTATCTCATTTATGGTCCTAATTAGTTTGCTTACGACGCTTTTTTACGTACGAAAATATAGGGTGTAATAGGTAGAAAGAGGTTTGATTTGTCTTGATTCATGGAAACTACAAACTACAGGATAGAAAAGAATATACCAATCCTAAGTATCTGTGGGCTTAATTGTGGATCCACAACAATAATAGAAAGATTTGAGTCTTAGATTTTGATTTAGTTTTCTAAAGTTTGTATTTCAAATCCTGTATATCTAGGTAAGTATATACTTAGTCAAAATATATGCAATAGAATCTTTGTTGTATTCAGATCAATCCCTTTAGTAAAAGATGAGTGCTCTCCTACTCCGACTTCCTCAAAGCCTCTGGTAGCACAGCCAAGACAGCGACGGGTTCTCTGCCCCTGCGGGGATGGAGCGACAAGGACTAATATATGTTCTTACCCGTAAGCATAAGTAAGATCTATTCATAGTTGGTCAGTCCCCCATGACAGGCTAGGTTCGGTAATATCCAAAACAAATGAAAAGAGGTCGGGGTCGATAGGTGGCAATTGGCAAGGAATTAACAAGTGGAAATTCAAAAAGGGGGTCATTCTCTTCTAATTGACCCCCCCTCCCCCCAATCCTGTACATGGGCTAAGCTTACTTGAATTCCTTCAAATTCAAGGATTATAGGAGCCTTCTTTTCATGAAGAAATGGTGCATCCCCATTTCCTTCCGCCTTATTTCCAGAAGAATCGAAAACAGACTAGAAAATGGAACCCTTTCTCTAGCGGCCTCTTGGCTTCTTTCTTTACAATCAGTCTAGGATAGTAGCTGCTCCTAGATTTCGGACAGTTAGAGCACTGACAAATAGAGCGAAGAGTCCATAAGGAGAAGAGCCGAGTCAGGACAGAAAGAGGCCAAGAGTGACTACTCGATAGAAAAGGGGCGTGATCATTCAATACAACAGTATGAACACGATATCAAGCGTGCCTGGGATTAGCTCAAACAAAGAAGAGTCTGGTCCGGTCTGAATTCAGGCACGGCCCGTCCATTTACTACTAGGTCCAAAAATGGCGCCGGGCAAGGGCGCCGCTATGGGCCGATACGTCTCCAGCTTGTGTTTCAATAATGGGGAAGGCGGTCAAGCTATTTGTGCCTGTCTGGTCCGATCGTTAAGCCGCTCTTTCTAAGAGACGGGAATGTAAGTCACTAAACCTAGCTCACCAAGCCTTAGGAGTGCTCCTCCGTGGTCTTGGCTTGTAGCGACTGAATCTTGTTTCCGATATAGCACCATTGATTGGTCTATTGGCAAAGGAAACCCGGGAATTCAAGATTTTGTTCTATCCTCCGGATAGGATCCCATTTCTTCTCAGAAGAGTTAGGGAAGGCAAAGGAAGAAAGTCTGGCAGGTGCTTTAAGAAGGCGCCAGTTGACTAATAATTCTCTCTTTTGAACTCGGTTATTTATCCTGGCCTAACTCGCACTCTAGTCTTTTATTGATCTTTTCTACCCCTCGCTCTATGAGGATGCATGCCTATCCAGAACGTGCAAAGTAAAATAGTGGTAGATCAACTGGGTATAGATCGATATATAAGCTACCTCTATTAATAATATTCAGTTAATTCGAAATTTAGCCCGAATGTTGAATCCACATTTTTTATTCTTTCTCTTTCCTCCCTTATTCTAAAAAGGGAAAAAGATAAAAGAGGGGGAGAGGGATTCATCTTCCTATCCTTGCTACCTATGAAACGAGTCCCTCTTTCATTCACTAAAGAAGACGCAACTGATAGAACTACTTTTTTCTCACCCGGTGAAAGGCATAGTAAGTAAAAAGGCTATTGGTTGCTTTACTTCCTTACCTCGGGTAGATTGAAAAATCCTTTCTCCGACCTGGGAAAAGTAGTGAACTCTAGAAGCTAGGGCTTTGTTCACCTTTGGACACGAACATTATTCCGTTCTCAGCGGAAGCCCGCCTTAGAGATTGAATGGAAATAAGATAAGTCAACATGCCATCGACATCATACGCTCTACTGAAATAAATTTCGCGGAAAGAAAAATTACCAAGCAATTGGAACGTGACTCACCTCAAAAGATATTATTGTTGAAGATCTTTGATGATACTGAAAGTATGTGCTGCAGCCTTTTTTCCTTCGCCTAGTTTTTGTTCTAATTGCATTTTTCTAGTAAGGTTTTTAATAAGGCAGCAACATAAAGCATACTTCGAAGTAGGATTGTCGACAATAACAAGAACTCCAGTATTCAAATTCCCATACTTTGCATCTACAACTGGGGGAACTATTGTATATCAGAGCACTAAAAGTGTCAACGAAACCGAGGACTGTAGAACCGGTAGCTTTATCTTGAACTTAAAAATTTAAAAGTTTAGTTGTTCTGAAAGACCTCAAGTCAGGACCAGGGACTGAATGATCAGCCTCATGAAATAAGTAATACGAGTTAGCCACATATATTAGCAGTTTTATTTACTTAAGCGAATGTAAACATTCTTGCTCATGTAAATGTACTTTTGAAAATGGAAGGAATAAATTAAAGTCCTTTTGTTTTAATTTTCTTTCTTATCTAAATGATGCGACATGGTCTTTTTCATTTGAATGTTACTTAAACTTCAAATGCTAGTACCAGAATGAATAAGAGACGTCCTCTTCAAGAGCATCGTAAACATAAGGGCCGTCTCTTATGAAACCCTCACGACTAAAGGGCAAAAGATGGAAGTATGAATGCCCAGTATTAAAGTTATAGGATGTAAAAAAATCGAATTTTATCAATGAAAAAAATAAAAAGATGTCTTTTGAATAAGAAGTTAGAAAAGATATCTTTTATTTCAAAAATTCTGAATTCAATAAAAGTTTTGGCATAATTATAAAAAGGAAAACAAATACACTAATTGGTTTTATTAGCAGAGTCTTGAGGACGAGAAGTCTCTGCTGCAACTTTAGACTGCTTAGCATCGGGTTCAGTATCTTCATCCTTATCATTTTCTTCTCCATCAACCTCATCCTCGGTTTTCAAGGATTCATAGCAAGTACTCGAGGAGCTTGAAGTAGTGGGCCGGGCAGAAATGTTCTCGAAGGTGGTTGTCTGCAAATTGAGAGCTTCAGCAATACTGTCGTCTATATTTGCAATGCCTTCTTTGGCATCCTCCAAAGCTTTCCTCCCCATGTGATAAAATGTATGAGTTTTCTCAAGAAGTAAAGAATCCTCTTGATCCCGGAGTTTGGTTTGGAGCCTTTGAATTTTGGAGCGCAACCAAATTTTCAACCCTCAAGATATCATAGGACCAGCAAAGGTCAGTGTTTCTCTTTGCATGTTCGCGGTTTTGCTCTATGACCCTTTTGAGCCTTTCCTCCGTTCTTGCCCTATTTTTCTCAGCCGCAGCAGCTTCCTCAGTTTTGGAACGCAAGTTTTCTTCCAGGTTATTGATTTGTTCCATGAAAGCAGACTCACGTTCTGATACCACAGTCACAACATCCTGCAGCAAAGCTCACTTGACCTTCAACTCAACAAGCTCTACATGTAGCTGAGTGGATTCTTGGATATGGGCCCTTTTTTCTTGCTCTGATTGCTCTAACTAGGCTTCAAGTTTGCCCATCTGAGCAAGACTTGCCTCTAAAGTTGGGAGGCACTCAGCGAGTTGGTCCCCTTCAGCAGCAATTTGATCCCGCTCGGTAGCAAGCATTTCTTTGGCTAGGATCATCTTCTTTAAGCCTTCGTAGACGAGGAGGTTAGCCTGTAAAGTCAAAGATTAAAGTTATTGAAGATAATGGTTAGCAAGTGAAAAGGGAAAATAAAATAACAAGATGATACCTGAGAAAAAAAGTACATGATGTTATTAATCAAACATTCCGTAGAAAGAGCATCCATCTTTCTTCGGTCCTTGTTCGAAGCCAAAGGATTCAAGTAGTTGGCAACTCCCACTGTCTTGGAAAGAAAGTGAAAAAACCGAAAAGGTAACACTGCATTTACCATTGGGGTTTCGGATGGGTGCTTGAAAAGCATTTTCTATGTTCCCTTGATCAGGTGACCGAGGGGAACGTACATCTTCCACTTGTTCAATTGGGGTCGGTGGCGAGGTAGAAGCTGGTGATGCAACATCTGGTGTTGAAGTTGAAGGTGAAGGAGCATCAGAAGTGGAAGCCCTATGACCTGAGAAAACAAATAGAGCCTGGAAGCGGGAGTCACATATTCAACCATGTTTAACTCTGTAAAAAGTCATTGAATGTCATCCGGCTGAGCTGGGGGAGTTCTTCTTTTGCTTTTTCTATGAAGAGAAACCATTTCATCATCTTCATTAGTTTCCTCTTCGTCAAGGACTAGTGTGGCCGGTCCTACCCGGGTTTCTTCTATGATAGAAGGCTTCTCCTGAGTCTCAGACTTGGAGGAGCGCCATATGTTTTGGTTTTTTCTTGGGCTGGGGACTCAGAGAAGATGTGCTTTCACCGAAATCAAGTGCGGCATCACGAGCCCTCTTCCGATAAAAGGCTTCTTGAATTTTTTGCTGAGCCACCCTTCGAGTCATGAGAAACCTCGACGGTGGGACACACAGAAAACCTCTTCGGAAGGCCTACATATTAAGAAAAGCAGTCAAAAAATCTATATTGCATAAAGTTGAAGATTAAAAAGGAAAAGGGAAAGTTTCACTCACCACGGTTCTTGTCCTTCTAGTTGAATCTATGAGAAATTTCCTTCTACTTATAGGAGTCCGTCGTAGAAATGTCCAAACATTTTTTAACCCATTGGGTTAGGTTTGCAACTGCTGAAAGAACCCAACTGGTGGCTGAAATAAGAGAAGATAAGGTTTAGTAAGAAAATGAAATTACTTTGACACATTAAGAAGAATGTTAACAAAGCTTATGAGTATAATTTTAGGATTCGGGAATAGGAGATGTTGATGCCAGTAGAATATCTTCGATAGCAACAACAACAAACCTCTCCATCTAACCACCGTCGTTGTCGTCATCAACACTGGTGATGATGGCATGGTGACCACGTTTGCTTAGTTTGATCATGCCTCCACGGAAATCTTTAGGGGCGTAGAGGTTGATCGAGTGAGCTAGTGTAAGGGTTTCACCAGCACGGGAACACAGAAATCGAAGACAAGCCACTAATCACCCTATCGACAGTCCTACTTGGGATAAACACACTTGGTAGTTCCGGCAAAACTCTAAGATGATGGAATCAATTTCTTGAACATGCCTTAAAGAGAAAGGGTACGTATTAATGTACATGTACCTTGACTTACTGAAAGTAATTCTTTCTACTTCGTTAGGGGCTAAAACCTCAATATTGTTCCAGTCATAATCTTCTTTCCAAACGGGAATATTAGCAGGGCGTATAGAAGAAGGGTATTTACCAACAGCTCTGTTTCTGTCATTTTGTGGGTTAGAGGATTCCTGTTAAACATGAAGATCTGTCTCACAATTTAATTGACAAAGGATAATTGTGTTAGTAGAAGGAGGACTGGCATCGGGTTCCTTAGACTTGGATGGGCCGCCACCGATGTAAGTGCATGTGTATCCGAGGGAAGAGATAGTAGAATACATGGTGATGGAAAATGCGAATATGAAAGTTTTACTAAGAAAAGGGGAGTTGCAGAAAAGCTCTAAAAATCCGAAGAAGAAAAGTTTGTAAAAGTGAAAGGTAAAAGCGATGAGAAGGGAAAAAGTTTATAGGCGGAAGAAGGCAAGGCCATTAATACCTAGGTAACCGGTGAAGGTGTTTGCCGAATCACGGGATAACACATATTCGACTCATTAAATGCAAGGAGATGTGCATCTTTCAAATATCAGCAACTTTCCCGCCAAGAAAAGGAGTCTTATCTACTTCCCGGTAACATCAAGTTTAGTCGCTGGAAAGTAGGGAGACTATCTATATAAGGTAAAATTAATGACTGACAGGTGGATGTTCGTCGAGTTGATACATGACAGTAAAGACAGGTAAGGTATGAATAAGTAAATAGTTGTCATCGGTTGCGAGCATATAACTAGTGTTGTGTGAGTTGCAAAGACGCTGGAACTGGGGACGAAAGTTTGAAAGAAAGATATCGGTTGAAGAAGGCAGCATTCAAGGATCGACCGTTACAAAGAATCTTTGCATTTATACTCAACCGTTATGCAACTATCAAGAGGGTTCTTTATTCATATTAAACAGGAGCTTGATTTGGGGATCTTGTCTCCCTGAATTTAGCTATAAATATAGGAAATTATACTCATTGTAGACACGAAATACTGGTATGCAAAAAAGGCTAAACTTACTCTTGCTTTCTATTAAAATCTTTTTACTCGATACTCTTTTCTTATTCTTACTTCCGGAAAAGCTCACTTCACACTGGACTTGTACTTTCTTCAAGTATTCTTAATTAATCTATTTTTGTTCTTTGTTACTTTATATCTTGGATCAATTTAATTCACGTGTCTATAAATCGCGTTACAAATTCAAATGTACCGTTTTACGGTAAAACAACTTGTAGAAGTATGAAATTAGCCAATCTGCT
The DNA here is from genome assembly GCA_000715115.1 of Nicotiana otophora. Taxonomy (NCBI): domain Eukaryota; kingdom Viridiplantae; phylum Streptophyta; class Magnoliopsida; order Solanales; family Solanaceae; genus Nicotiana; species Nicotiana otophora. The sequence goes on along the minus strand of AWOL01S0078555.1, from coordinate 79,263 downwards.
ATATTCCAATTTCTTAACTCCCAGCCAGTCGTAGTTTAGGAGAATAACGCAAAACTTGGGACTAAGCCAGAACCTAGTAGAAGAATGGTATGAAATAACAAACAAACAAAAAACGGTGACTTTAACCCTAAACTTTCTAACGTTAAGTTATTATGACCTTATTTTCTTTTTTTATTTTTTATGTATCAACAGTTGGACTTCTAATAGCTTAGTTTGTCTTCTATAGTTAACTTAACTGCGGTGGGGACAAGTTTTTATCGAAAGAACAAATATGTGTAAAAGGAAAATGGAAAAATTACGCGACACATCAAATATTTACACTATATTTACCATTCGTAGCTATACTTTCAGCAAATTTACAATTTATAGTTATATTTGAATTTTATAGCAAATTCATGAAACAAGAGATTAATTACTTTGAACTGAAATAAAAAAGAAACAAGCTTTCGTAGCTCAATTGGTTAGAGCACCCACTTAATTAGCAAAGGTTGAGTTTGACTCTAGCATTTTAGTTTTTGTATATTTCTATACGTAACAATTGAACAATAGCTATGAATGGTAATTAGGCAAACTATAATTATTAGGCTCTAAACTATAGTGATTTATGAAAATTTCTAAGAAAATTTACTAGTAATAATTATAGATTTATTTAATATTTAATTTATAATAGATTAATCAAGTTAAGTGAGATAAGTCAAATAATGCAGGGATGATAATATAAATTAATGATGAAGAACAAATCCGTGCGTATGTCTGTCCGCTGCCATTACTGTAACGTACGCATGTGAATGAATTAAATTAATTAATAAAAGAACAGAAATTAGATACCATTTGAATACCTAACCCGGTGAAAATAGCACGGACTACCAGTTTTCGGACTGGTAATTGAGAAATAGCCATCATTTGCAAAGTCATTAAAAAATAGCCACTATTTTGCAGCAACACGGACAGCATAATATACTGGAGATTGGTGCACCTGTGTATGAACTTCCAGCATATTATGCTGGAATTCCAGCACACGGAAAGTTCCAGCATAATATGCTGGAAATTAGAGCACGTGTGTATAAACTTCCAGCACATTATGCTGGAACTCAAGTATATTATGTTGGAAGTTCACATGTAAAACATTCGAACTTCAGTACATTATGCTGGAATATTTTCCGGATTTTGAAAAACGTTTTCGGTCAGATTTATCTTTACATGAAAAATGGCTAAATTTTGATTATTTTTAATGTTGTGGCTGTTTTTCAATTACCATTTGTAAATCTGATTATTTTTTAATTAAAGCATATAGTACTTTTCTCCATTGTCATGCATCAAATGGTTGTCTCTCCTCTCTCAAAGCAGGCGAGCTTCAAGCTTGGAAGATCAAGAAAAACGAGAACGGGAACTTCTAGAGCTGCTGGAGCGCTTAACCCGGCTCTTACCTCCTTCTACCGTCGCCCGCCTCTGATCAACATTCCAATACTCCGAAGCACACATCAGATACGTAGAGTAGTAATTGGCATATCCATTCTCTCTCCACAATGGCAAGCTCCTCGTTCACACCTAGATCTGGCCAGAGAATAACAAAAGACAGATCTCAAGGCGATGGGAATATACCACTCCTGATACTCTTCCTCCGTCACCTCTATCTCCAAATCAACTGTTTAATATGTTGAATTTAATATCATTATCAATGATTACAATTTAATTAGTATATACTAAAATAAAAACAGAATGGTTTCCATGTCAATGAGTAAAAAGGGACTACCTGAGATTGAAAAAAACCAGCATCCAGTAAAGACTCAATCTCCTCTGTTTCATTATGGATTTCGAGAATATACTAGTTGGTCCACCTACAAATAATCCCCCTTCACTATTTGTTTTCGCTCTCTAATTTTCAACTGTTTTATTCTTGTCAATTCTCGTTTGAATTCTTTTCTTTAAAGTTGAAACTTCTCGGTGTTTTCCCTGTTTTGGTAAAATATATTACGTCTCTGTGTTTTCCCTTATGTGAATATATTTAATTTCAAGAAATATTAAAGATTAATCTGTTGAAATGTAAATTAAATAAGTTTTCCCTTTGTTCCCATTTAATTGTCAGAATAAAGTTTTGCACAACCTTAAAAAAATTAATCAGGAGTATAATTTATCTAATTTATCCCTTAAAATTCTTTAATCTTTGTGTATTTATGTGCCTCTTAATTCTAGAACAATTAATGCTAATGAAAAAAATAATTCTCTTGATTTTATGGAGGGGTATAAAGTATTAAACTTATCTTTTTAAATACTTCATTCATTCATTTTTAGTCGTCCACTTTAGACTTTGCACCCTTTTTAATAAAAAATAAATAAAATATATATTTTATAATAATACTCATAATAATAATAGCATTTCAAAAAGCCTTGGGAAATAATTTGGGGAATGAGTAGTTAATGATAAGGGTAAAACAAAAAAAAAATTGTCTTTCTTTAAGTAAAAGTATAAATATATTTTTAATATAATGGACAAGTAAAAGTGAACGGAGAATTACGTCCTATTGGGACTTATACATATCTTTTCATTGAGTCTATCAAATTTAATTTTTATATCAAATGAATCCAACAAATCATATCATAAAAGAAAATAAGAACACTAAATATTTATTTCAAAACAAAAAAATAATCAGTTATTATTATGTCATATAAAATAAGACCGAGGGAGTACTACTCAATAAATCCTCTTTCTCAGTCATCATTTGGGTAATTCATGCAACACATTTTGCCTAGCGAACAATAAGCCAGACGACAGCCACCTCCCAGGTCCGGTCTTGTTTTGTTTCTTTCTTTCTTTTTCTTTCTTTCTTTCTTTCTTCTCACTCTAAGCTTTCTTCAGTTGTTCTCAGTGTCTTTCGTTAATTCATGTGATTGATAAATGCTGTTTCATTCATTCCTTCTTGGTTAGGAAAACAGGGATGTGAATTTGATAGGTTGAGGAGTTTTGAGGTTTTTTTTATTTTTATTGTTTTTTGAGATTTTTACTCTGGCGATGTGGACTTAAACAGTGATCCGATTCTAGTTTTTATTTTTTTTCAAGTGTCATCTGATCACCCTTGTTAGTAAGAGTTGTAATTGTGTCTTATCTGGAGATTTGAGATTTATATGTTCTAATTTTTGAATGTTTGAGAAATTAATTCCTAATTATTCTGTCTAATCCTTAGTGGACAAAGTCATCCAATACTTATGCTGGTAGGAAATAGTATATACCTGGTCATGGTAATTAAATTATTCTTAAGATTTTCTACCTCAAAAAGCAGAGGCGGAACAAGGATTTTAACCTTATTGGTTCGGGATAGTAATCTTTTTAAGTTAATGGGTTCTAAATTAATAATTTGTACATATTCGATGGATTTTTTTAATACAAGGTTTGAACAGAAGCTATTAGGTTCGGCCGAGCCCGCATCCCACACTGTGGCTCCGCTCCGGTCAAAAAGGGGCTATATATGTTGTGGTTATTCAAAAAGGCGATACTTCTATTTTGTTAATGTTATGATCACATGCACTGTGCCATGGTTGAACGTGAATGTGGTTGGTAAAATGTAGGGTATCACATAAAACTGCTCTGTATCCTAAAGAAGACAATGGATTGATTTGGTGAAGAAGAGTAAATAGATGACTCAATTGAAGGGGTGTGCTTTTTCCCTTGTATTTCCACTTATGGATGGCTGGTTACTGAACTGTTAAAACTGATTTGAGGGCATAGATAAAAACTGTTTGCTACGTTATCTCTTGCTCGCAGTAGCAGTGAGTTACGATTCTGCTGCTCGGGGAAGCAAGACTAAACTAGCATAAATGTTAACTGTTTGCACTGACCTGGGGAGCCATTTTAGTGTTAATGCTTTATGTTTCTGCATAGCTTTTTTTTCCTAATTGTTGAATGTTTTCATTTTTTCCAGCTTTACTTCAGTCATTTTATCTTCTTTTCTTTTTCTGAATCTAAAAATGTATTACTCTTTTTCTGTTCCTTCTCATGATCTCCTAATTCTTTGTTTCACATGATTCTTTCTTGACTTGAATGTCAAGATTAGAGATTTCTCCATTATATCCCAAATGATTCAACTACCAGGACTTATTAATCTGAAATTAATTATGGTTATGGTATTTTACATTCAGCAGATCGACAGCATTACTGTTCCATAAAATGGAGAATATTACCAATGTCATGGAATATGAAATCATTGCAAAGGAGAAACTGCCAAAAATGATTTACGATTACTATGCCTCTGGTGCAGAGGACCAATGGACGCTCCAAGAGAATCGAAATGCTTTCTCTAGGATTTTGTGAGTACTTTATTAAGCACGTTGATACTGTTAATATTCTGTTTACCTCTTAACCTTATGCCTTTGCATTAGAAATGTGAAAACTGAAAGCATTACAACTTTTCAAAGAATTTTCTTCCTTAAGCTGCTGAAGTTTCCTCTTCTTTCATATAGGTTTAGGCCCCGCATTCTTGTAGATGTAAGCAACATTGATACAACGACAAGTGTCTTGGGATTTAAGGTTTCAATGCCGATCATGGTTGCACCGACTGCAATGCAGAAAATGGCTCATCCTGAAGGTATCTGCTATTATATTTTTGAATTATGGCAAAGAGAGCTGGCTAAGTTCCATAAAACATATAATGATTACTGATAGATATTTGATACTAAGGTGGTGGGCTTACTATAGTCTGGACAAGGAACAAATGGTTTATTTTCTATCGAGAAAAGTCACTAAAAAAGTCAGATTTTGAAATAGTTGTATGTTGCTGTTTAGACTAGTGCATGCCATTTTTCAGAATTACAAGGAGAACAATTCCAAATTGTTCACTTGCGAGTGCTTCATATTCTGTCTTGTATCGTATAGTTATGAGCTCTGGCTTAGCACATCTCATTGAAAATATAGCAAGTGAACTCCATCTTTTTTGAATTCTGTTTGATACAAAAACTCTAGGGGTTCATATCAGAAGTTTTAACTTATTTGTTTTGTTAAATAGCACCATACTATAGGTAGACATCTGTTTGAAAATGTGGTAGCTTTAGATAGTAGCAAATGCAGAGCTAAATGATACTTGGCTGGAATAGCAGCATATTTTCTCCGATTCTCGCTAGATGGCAGTACTTTTTGTGCATTTCTTCTTGGAGTCGCTGTTTGATTTGGTTCATTTGGAACTCGTAAGCTTTTTGAATAGTTTAAGTGACCATAGCCTTGTTGTGACCAGCAACGTTTGTCTGAGAATCAAATACTTTGATGCAGGAGAATATGCAACAGCACGAGCAACATCAGCTGCTGGCACCATCATGGTTTGGATTTCTAATTCTATGCTTTCCCAAACCCCGATCCAAATGATTAAAATTTGGCTGAGTGCTATGCTTGATGCTCTAAATTTATTTGCGTGCATATCCCTTCTTTGAACTGAAATGTAATTGGTATTGTTTAGACATTATCTTCATGGGCAACTTCCAGTGTAGAAGAGGTTGCTTCAACGGGACCAGGCATTCGCTTTTTCCAGCTCTATGTGAGTTTTTATATTCATTTGTTCATATTAGCTCTTCTTACCTACTTCGTGAAGCATGGATCAGAAAAAGGAAGTGGTTTTTTTTTTCCTTCAATGGATCTACATGTCTCTCTTCTTTTGCATGTCCATCACAATTCATATAACAGAAGTGAATCTTGGGTGTGTATTAATATTGCTTCATTATGCAATAAAAATGTGAGAAGAGAGGAAATAAGATATAAAACATTTCTTAACAATTGGTCAGCTTCGTGAAATTAGGAAGTTTCCTAATTATAATGGCGTAATCGTTGTGAATACTCACACAAATTCTTATTGATTCTCCTGGCTTTCAACAAACTCATTAAAAAACAGTTAGGCAATAATTTTTAGCTATTCTCTCCACTTCCAACATGCCGCTTCAAACTTGAGGTAGTAAAACAAATTAAGTTCGCAAATCGAAACTGGAAAGTCAAGTTGAGTATGTCTGAGAAATTTGTTGAAGATAATTGTAGCAAGGGACATGGCTATGCAAATGCACAATCTGAATGAGCAGAAAAGCTTGATCAGACAGATATACTTGCAATTGCTGGGGACCATACTAGGGTGGTGTGGAGAGGCTTAATGTTTCATAATGAGGCAAGACCCAAGGCTATGTTTACAATGTGGCTTCAATGTCATGGAAAGCTGTTAACTGTTGACAGATTAGTACAATGGAGAATGCAACTGAACACTACCTGTGCACTGTGTCAAGCAGCTGTTTGGAGAATGTGTTTTCTCAATGGCACTATGGACAAGGCTAATGGGATGGCTAAAGATTCAATATGTTCAGACCAACATTTGGCAGCAGATGTTTGACTGGATAATACTGCACACCAAAGGGAGATCTTTGATGGCAAGGATCCTTAAAATGACATATGCTGAGTATATCCATGCAATATGGAAGGAGAGACAAAACTACTGAGAAACTAGCTAGATAAATTTCACATATATGCAACATCAGAGGGATGGGAGTAATTAGACAGATAAATTGCACATATATGCAACATCAGAGGGATGGGAGTAATTAGGAGCAGACTGCAACAACTTCTTTTCTGATCTTGGAAATTCTACAGACCAGCTGGTTATTTTAAATAGTAGTAGGATTAAAGTACTGCAAGTAGATAGGGTTTAGAGATAGAAATATGTATTAAGTGGACTTAGCTTGTTTTGTATTTGCCGCCCTTGGTGATAAATGAAAATTTTAATTACCAAAAAAAAGAAAGTTGTTTAAGAAGCATTCATCTGAATAATTTCGTGAAGAAATACTGTTGCCTGAAGTAAATTGACGTGATGCTTCCATGAGAGAAAATTGACTTGATGTTGGCTGTGAAACTGACTTGGTGGTCTCAGTACTGTGAATCCATGAGACGTGATGAAACTTGAGGACTGCATGCTTCTAGTTTGACTAGAAGAAAGACGAGTAGGCTACCAACTTGACCAAATTCTGAGAAACCATGCTGCTGATTTGCCACTAAGTACGCGATGAATTGATGACGATATGCCGTGGGTGATGGCATATTTTTGATTGTGTAACATGTCGCTGATTGGAGAAAAGTGAATTGATGTCTTGACAGGTCAGCTAACGTGAACGGACGACCCATAAAAAGGACAGACATAAAAAAGGATGTGCTGCTGGAGTGGTATTGTGGTAATTAGAAATAGACCAGATCAAACACGAATGGGAAAAAAGAATTTGGTCAGGTGGGCAGCGTAAGGCCAGCCCCTGTACTCATAATCTATTCAGATCTCTACCAAAATTGCAGAGGTCTTGATACTATGTGAGAAGGGAAGATAGAAGAGAGTTTCTTATGAATTGTTTCACGAGTCCTCCTTTGTGTCCATCAAATATTTAGTCTTGTTTTCTTTCTTTAAATTCCTTATTCTTCTCTTTCCTCTGTGATTATCCACATTGAGTCATAACTACCAAATATTTGTGTGGCAACTGGTTTGATATGCTTCTCATTTTTTGATGAGGTTATTATGTAGAACACAACCTGGAACCGTTAAGTTTCTATTTACATATTTCAGGTGTATAAAGACAGGAATGTTGTTCGGCAACTTGTGAAAAGAGCGGAAAGGGCTGGTTTTAAGGCAATTGCCCTTACAGTGGATACCCCAAGGCTTGGTCGAAGGGAAGCTGATATCAAGAATAGGTATTAGGCACCATTTTTTATTATGTCACTTTGTTGTCCAAAGTTTTTGATTGTTTGATTTGGTCATCAGCTAGTTTTGCACATGGGTAGAGTTGATTGATAAGGTGGTTTTCATTTGGCTTCTGACAGGTTTGTTTTGCCACCTCACCTGACATTGAAGAATTTTGAAGGACTGGATCTTGGAAAGATGGATAAGGTAAATGATATTAAAATCTGACGTACTTGAGACTAAGAGCCAGTTTGGATTGACTTAATTTAAGTAGCTTTTAAGCATTAAATGCTTAAAAGTACTTTTTATGTGTTTGAGCTTAATTTTTAAATAAGCAGTTATGTGTTTGGATGAAGATGCTGGAGCTGAAAATAAGCCGTTGATGTGTTTGGAAAAAATATGTTCATAAACATTTTTTCTGTTAAAATGACTTAAATGCCCTGAAACTATCAAGACTAAATCAATTCGTACTGTCTTTTCTTTCTTTCTTTTTTCATGGGGTCAAAACAAATGAATAGGTGTAGATTCTCAAATCAAGTTGATTGCTAAGCTCTATTTTCTTGAAAGTAAGAGGTATTTATACTTACTGGAAGAAACGCAGGTTATTAACTAAAATTAATTTGAACTTAATTCAAATATAAATTAATTTTTGTCTCAATTAAAAGCTTCATTCTTCCCCACCCAAAGCCTCCCACCACGAGAAAGGAAATAGATAACTCTACAAAGAACAAAACTTTGTTCATTTTTCACTCTCACGAATCCAAAACCAAAAGAGTCACTAGAATTAATTTATCTGTTAGACAAAAAATAAGCAACCAAAGACTTGCTTAAAGAAAAACAAAAGGCACCAAGGACTTCAGTTCGGCAGAGATGGAATTTGGAAGGCAGAGATTGGAAATGGCGGAGGAAAGGAGAAAAAGAAAAGATTGGGGTATTTTGGAAATTATACATAAGTATCAGGGATAGCAATGTAAAATACTTGGTCAAAGATGGGTGGCTTTTAAGCTAAAAAAAAAAAAGTTGGGATTACCCAACTTATCACTTTTGGCTTATTTTAGACCTTTTGGCTTAAAAGCATTTGACCTTTAAGCAGATTTTTAAGCAGATTTTAAGTTTGCCAAACACCTCAATGAGCTAAAAATGACTTAAAAGCTGGTTTGACCAGCTTAAAAGCCAATCCAAACAGGCTCTAAAGTCTTTAAATTGTGCAATTTTTGCCGACTGGCACTTTGTTTGGTGATCCTGCAGACGGATGACTCGGGACTGGCTTCTTATGTTGCCGGCCAAGTTGATCGGTCTCTTAGCTGGAAGGTATGCTGTTGCTTGACTTCATCCTTGCAGGAAGAATGTTTGTATATTTATTGTCATATAAAAACTCTTGTGAAATTCGGACAGGATGTGAAGTGGCTTCAGACAATAACACACTTGCCAATCCTACTGAAGGGTGTATTAACTGCAGAAGATGGTATACCAGAATATTATATGTCAATTGCTTTGGTTTTTCTTTTTATTCTTGCTCTACCACATTCTTTGTATCTCTATCTTCTTTTTATTGATCACATTTACTGTTTTTTCTTCTTTGACAAGTTTAGCAAGGCTAGCTGTAGAATCCGGAGCAGCTGGAATTATTGTGTCTAATCATGGGGCTCGACAACTTGATTATGCTCCCGCAACAGTTATGGCCTTGGAAGAGGTTAGCTTCTAGTTATTAAAACTATGATGCCTTTCTCAGTTGAAATCTACTCGAATTACATCGCTCAACTGATATTACCTTGACTTATATAACAGAACTTTCATATATCTTCTCTCCTTTATTCTTTCCCCTTCATCTATAAAAGCATGTAGAGACTTCTCATCATCACCAAGCTATGTGCATCGAAATGAAAATAAAAATTAAATCCTTCATGCTTTTCTCATGCTTCTTTATATGCTGAATCCACTCCTCTTATAAAGGTGGGAGGTTTGAGCGGGGGATAAAAGGGAGGAGAATATAAATTGTGTGCTAGGTCTGTGATTTTCTTTTTGGCTGCTTGATGTTTTGTAGTGTTTTTAAGATATTTTTTAAGTATTATTCTAATCAACTTGTTGAACCTTGTGTTTCTAAGCTCATAATCTTGATAGGAGTTTCACATGTTAAAATTTTGGCTTCATCTTAAAAATACTTGCAGGTTGTCAAAGCAGTGCAAGGAAGAATTCCTGTTTTCCTTGATGGTGGAATTCGCCGAGGGACAGATGTCTTTAAAGCACTGGCTCTTGGAGCATCTGGTGTATTTGTAAGTAGAAGTATCACATAATTTGGCAGCAATTTTTGCAAGTACCTACTTTAAGAATGGAACTTATTTACTCAGTTCCAATTTCATTCACATAATCAAACATTCCTCTTCTTCTTTCCCTGCCTCGAACGATCAAATTTTATAAAATCGTTAGGAACTTAGCGACAAATGAGATTATTTGTTGTGGTGGTGCTCAGACTGACCATTTTTCTCGATACATTTACAGATTGGAAGACCAGTTGTGTTTTCATTGGCTGTTGACGGAGAGGCTGGCGTTAGAAAAGTACTTCAGATGCTTCACGATGAGTTTGAACTGACAATGGCGTTAAGTGGTTGTCGCTCAATCAAGGAAATCACTCGTAGTCATATCACGACTCCTTGGGATCCCCCTCGTATCACACCCCGGTTATAAGCTGAAATCTCAACTTCATGTGTACAACTCCACGCTTAATTCAAAAATAAGTTGCCTCCTATGAGAAAAAGCACCATAAGTTCATGTATTATCACAATGGGAAGAAAAAGATTCATCAAACTAAAGACTGCATGTAGCGTTTTCTAAATGAAATATATTGCATTTTGACAACTTGGAATTGCCATCAGAAGTAGATATTTGGTTCTGACAAGTTATTAGGCAGTTTTTGAATCTTGAAATGCAGTCAAACATGTGAAAGTTCAGTTCTAGGAAAAATGTCTAGCAAAATGCAGCCTTTGAACTCTTTTTGCTGTTACATTGATGCTTTATTTTCATGTTAGGCAACCCCGACCCGTCATCTTTATTATATTTGAATTGCAACCATTGTAATAGGTGGGAAGTGGATGCTGCAAGTGTATTCTCTTTCGTCATGATACCGGGGTACAATTGTCAAAAATATATTATCATTAGTAATGGGTCGAATTGTTATTTTTGACATTAAAAGAAAAAAAATTGTTTTTTCTATTTTAATCTGGGGTGAGAGATAGCAGGTAACTGGATTAGTAGTTAGTCAGAGCAAGATCTTTTGGGGCATGATCACCGATTTGGTCAAAGCTTTCACCTAATTACACACACATTTAGCCTAATATAAAACTAAACTTTGAACCTATTATGACAAACTCTCAGAGTTTCAACGTACTAAATATTTTAATGAGCAGAATCCAACATATGGTGCCTAACATTTTAAAGATGGAATGATTGAGTGATGGAACTTGTGAGTGGGCAAGCACAAAAATCTATTATGTAGGTTACATAAACCTCTAGTGACAAAAATTAAAAGGACAACTCAACTTTATAATTGAAATGAGAAAAAAATGTACTTTTTTGTTGTTCTCGGTTGCAGATATACACAAATCAAATCATGCATTTTGTCATGAGGTTTGTGTGTTCGTGTAACACTAATTAGTATTGGTCTTGTTGCGCTATAAATAGTTAGAAAAATAATATTGTATAGCCTCTCTCAAAATAATAGTCAAAAAAATATACTGTATAAATTTTATACACTTTTGCGATTATCAAATATAAATAGTTTTGGCCGCAAGTTAAATGTAATCTTTGCCCTCTATAGTTCTATGAAAAGCAATTTGATGATTTTAACAAGAACAATTTTGCATTATGTTAGGCCACATAGAAACCTTACGCTAAAATCTCCGATCAGAAAATTTAATTGAGGATCTGTAATACACAACTCACACACAGTGGCAGAAGCAGGATATTTACTAAAGGAGCTCAACGACAACAACAATAACATACCCAGGTGGTATAATATTAAGGGGGTTCAAAAATAAAAAATAAAAAGAGTAAACACGCGAAGAAGCTAATGGAATTTTTTATATATATATATATACTAGTCTTAGGATACGAGTGTTGCGTGTGTACCCTATCTTAATGAATACGAAATCTTAAGAGAAATGCATACATTATGTTTGAATCATAAAATAAAAGTATAACTTTTTGAAAATGATTATTCATTATCCTATTTAGCTAATTAATCAATAAGGGACGAAACTTTGTGGCGATAGAAATTTTCAATCATCTCAATCAATGGGTAAATTTCACAAATGGTCATATAATCTTTTTTCACCAAAGCCATGTAACTTTATTTTCTCACACAAAAATTATATAACTATGACTTTTGTTTTCACTAAAGTCATCGAACTTTGTTTTCTCACAAAAAATCATAAAACTTTCACTAACTCACACAAAAATCATAGTTGTCGGAAAATAAATTTTTCGGTAGTATTTTCTTATTTTATATATTTTTTATTTTTTATTTTCGATCTAATAAATAATTACCCTATTAAAATAGGAGAAATATGAGTATATTTTTTGTCGCTCCCAAAAATAATAGCTGATAATATATATATATGTGTGTGTGTGTGTGTGTGTGTGTGTGTGCGCGCGCGTGTGCGCGCGCGCGCGTGTGTGTATTATATACATATAATATACACGTTCTATATATATATATATTGGCTAGCAAATGCAATTAGTTTCGGCCGACCGGTTAATTTTATATTTTTTCTTTAAAATAGGAATAATCTAACCCAGCCTGACCCAATACCCCTATACGTAAGTTAAAATAATACTAAAAGTGAATTCTTCCCCCATAAAAAACTTAGTTCGAAATGCATGAGATTCTGACCTAAAAACAAAGAAATAAAAGGTATAATTAGAGTGCACGTGAAATAAAAATGATATCAATTTGAATAAAAAACTTGAAAAAAGAGGATGGAAGTATCATGTTTTGAAGGATTTAATATTCATTTTTAGTATTATTTTAATTTATATATATGAGTATTGGGTTGGGTGGGCCAGGTCGAGTTGGGTCATCCCTATTTTGAGCGAATTATTATTTATCAGATTGAAAATAAAAAAATAAAAAATAAAAAATAAAAAAATACTACTGAAAAATTATATTTTTCGATTACTATGATTTTTGTGTGAGTTAATAAAAGTTGTATGATTTTTGTGTGAGAAAACATAGTTATATGACTTTGGTGAAAAAGAAATCATAGTTATATTATTTTTATGTGAGAAAATAAAGTTATATGACTTTGGTGAAAAAAAGTCATAGTTATATGACCATTTGTGAAATTTACCCCTCAATCAATATATTTGACTTAATATCTTTTCAGTTTTATAATTTTATAACTTCAATTTTCACAAATTTTCTTTCTTCTTTAAGTTAGAACATATAAGTTTTGAAGATTTAAGAGTTTATCTAAAAACAACTGGGAAGGCTATATATTATTAAGTTCATTCTAGAAGATATGAATATGGTCTATTTCACGACGTTACTGCAAAATCTATTTCTTTAATCAATAATGAATACTATACTTATTGTTTTCAACTGATTAGAAAAGTAATTTAAAATGTGAGACCTACGTACGTATTTGCCGAGTCAATCAATTCAAATTTACACAAAAAGTTAATTGTGTAAAATTGTAATGGATGTTAAAGTAATGCAAATATTTATTCATTACATTGATAATAATTGAACTTGCAACGCTGAACAATTTAGTTAAGTTTGTTATAATGCATTTACTAAAATGCCAAATATGATGTAAAGAATATTAAAAATAAATACATGTAAACTACAGTCGAAAAATACATGTAAATTACTAAAAACAATATTAATATGTAGGAGTAAAATATTGTTCATACATTTAATGTTAGATTAAAAGATCTAGTAACAATATTCAAGAGAGTAAAGTTTTATGTAAAATATGCCAAAGAATGTTTGTTGGCGGTGCTGATTTATAAAATAAAAAAGCTGAAATTCAAAGTGATAAATTTAAAGCTGATTTCAAATTCTAAAATATTAGTCAAAGTATTAAATAATATAAATTCATCTAATATGAAATTATTCATTTGTAGAATTAAAATAGTACAATTCGATATTTACAGGTGTGTATATAGTTTTTGAAACAAAAGCTAGATGTGAAAGAAAATTAATAAAAAAGTCTATTAGAAATCTACTTACTACTTAGCTTAGATGTCCAAAAGATATGTAGAAGTGGAGAAACGGAAACAGTAAACGTAGACCCTTTTATCTCTATTTAATTAAAGAGAAATTAATTTTCTTTCGTCTAAATTCTTTTATTATTGATAATCATTTTTGAAACAATAAACTTAGTGAACGTAGAGAACTCAAAGAGCCATAACCATTAATGTTTATGCCTAAACATTAGGAGAAGGAATAGAAAGATGTCCTAAATATTAGGAATGTAATTAAATATTATTCCTAAATATAAGAAAAATAACTAAATTACTATTTTGTTTAGTGTAACATCAGTTTCTGAAGGGTAAAAAAGATGAACGACATTTCGTTAAGGGATTTCATGCTTTTATTATAGCTAGTTTTAGGATACGCGCGATACGCGTGTACCTTATATGTATGAGTATCATTTTTTAAAAATTTAATAACTAATATTAAATTATATATTTGAGTTAATTATAAAATAAAATTTAAAAAATATAAGCTCTTCAAATGACAAATATTGATCCTATTTAGTTAAAAAAATAACGGATGACCTAGCTAAGCACGGAAACAGTTTAGATAATTTTAAAAGCTTAATGATCTATCATGTATCCCCCTTTTTTTATTTTAACATTGTATGAAAATGATTGTTATAGGTACTATATATTCTAGACAGGTCAACCAAAAAAAATCACAACAGATAAATTATGTAACTAAGTAGCAAATCTCCATCGCTCAATAAAAAATAACGACAAAGTATCAAAAATCATATCCAATTCAAGGTCATTAGTTATAATATCCTCAATATCATTAACTGAATATAAAGAAGAATAGAGATCTTATTTTGATCTTCTTGCAACAATGTTACTAAATTTAATTATTATCACCATCTTCTAAACAACACGATGATTAAGAAGTTATATAAAATTTGTCAAATTTAATTTGTATTTAAACAATTAGAAGAAATAGAAGTGGTTAAAAAAGATAGTGGTCAACATCATGTTACCTTTTTTTTTATGCCCGACACCTACTCTTGAACTAGATGAAATTAGCAAGGCGTAGGAAGATAATCAGGTGCCGAGATATTTTCAAGTTCCAGAAGAGACCGATGCGACGAAGTCCACAGTGGAAGAGATGGAGCAAGTGGTATTATTCGAGGAATTCCTAGAAAGGAAATTCTACCTAGGGACACGACTACACCCGAAACTCAGGCCCGACTTCATTAAATTCCTTAAATCTCATGCCGATTTTTTTGCATGATCGCATGACGATATGACAGGTATCCTGACAGAGGTAGCCGTACACAAGTTAAGCTTGGATCCTAACATACCTCCGGTAAGACAAAAGAAGCGCCTGATCGCCGAAGCCAGGAATAAATTCGTCAAAGAAGAGGTAACCCGCTTACTTAATATCGGTTCGATCCGGGAGGTAAGATATCCAGACTGGCTAGCTAATGTAGTAGTAGTTCCTAAAAAGAACAATACGTTTCGCATGTGCGTAGATTATAAAAATCTTAATAAGGCGTGCCCGAAAGACTCGTTCCCACTGCCAAACATCAATCAATTGATTGATGCCACAACCGGGCACGAGTTAATGAGTTTTCTCGATGCTTATTCTGGTACAACCATATTAAGATGAACCCGGAAGATCAGGTTCATTTATAACGAGTTTCGATATATATTGTTACAATGTGATGTCCTTTGGGTTGAAAACCGCCGGAGCCACTTATCAACGGCTCGTGAACAAAATATTTAAAAATCAAATAGGAAAAACTATGAAAGTTTATATAGACGATATGCTCGTTAAGTATCCAAATGCAGGTAATCATCTTAAACATCTGCAAGAGGCTTTCGACATTCTAAGGAAGCATAATATAAAGCTTAATCCCGAGAAATGCGCGTTCGGGGTTAACTCTAGTAAGTTTTTGGGATTTCTGGTATAACAAAGGGGGATTGAAGTAAACCCCAATAAGATCAAGGCCATAGAGAATATCCCGGACCAACTGACAAGCGTGAAGGAAGCCCAAAGGCTTACGGGGAGATTGGCAGCATTGAGCGGATTCATTTCCCGATCATCAGAAAAGTGTCATCGTTTCTTCGAACTGCTCAAAAAGAAAAATAATTCTGAATGGACCCCGGAGTGCCATCAGGCTTTGAGGGATTTAAAGAAGTACTTGTCAAGCCCTCCATTGCTTTCAAAACCAAAAGAAGGGGAAACGTTGCTGGTTTACCTCTCGGTCTCGGAAGTTGCGGTAAGTGCGGTTTTAGTTCGAGAAGACGAAGGTACGCAATCTCTCATTTATTATATTAGTAAAATTTTAACGGGAGTAGAAACTCGTTACCCACATTTGAAAAAACTGGCCTTAGCTCTCGTAGTCGCCACTCGAAAGCTGAGGCCCTATTTCCAATGCCACCCAATAGTCGTGGTGTCTACTTTCCCTTTGCGAAACATCCTCCATAAACCCGAGCTCTCGAGTAGATTGGCCAAATGGGCCGTCGAAATGAGTGAGTTCGACATAAAATATAAGTCGAGGACTGCAATTAAATCGCATGTCTTGGCTGACTTTGTGGCCGATTTTTGTTCGGATTATTGCCTCAGGCAACCAAAGAAGTAATGATGATGTCAGAATCGAGATCAAAGGTTTGGATCTTAAAATATGTTATGACACGTGGTCGTCCGAGAAAGAGACACATGGAAACCAAGACAGGGGATGACTGAAGACTGAAGACAACTGTTTGACACCGGTAGCATTCAATAGAGAATATTCATACCATTAAGAGCAGTTATCCGTTACAAAGAATTTGACATTTATGTTCACCGTTACATCTTCATCAATGCCTCTCATAATTGACATTAAAGAAGGGCACGACCCTAGGACCTTCTTCATAGCTATAAATAGTGAGCTCAGTTGTCATTGTAGGAGGGGTGGGGGG
>AWOL01S0078555.1:30429-60857 GCA_000715115.1 Nicotiana otophora | reverse complement strand
ATTTTCTGAAAACTTGTATTATATTTTATACAAAGCTCAATCCAATTTTATCTTCTGATTTCTCGATTCTTTTGTTCTTGTGCCCGGAAACCTTATTCCCGGTATTATTGCTTTTGTTGTTTCGTCTATATCTTAAGGCTAAGTATTGCATAACTCTTCAATTATTTATTTATTTCAGGATCAAATTAATTCACTTATATAGAAACCACATATAAATTCAACTGTACCGTTTTACGCATAAATATATATATATATATATATATATATATTTTCTCATAGTACAAGGATATATTTGACCCTTATTCGTATTAACCTTATATACGTTGTGTAAATTTTATTGAAGGGGGTTAAGCTGAACCCATTACGCCCACCTAGCTCCACCCCACGTCAGGATTCTTCCTCAATTTAAATGCACACTTACACATGGCACACAAATGATCCTCAATTAAAGAAAAAAGAACGCCTTTCTTACAAATCCTCAATTAAAATACACACATAGTAAAATCATGCATTTATATATCATGATTATTTGTGTGCCATGTCTAACCGTTATATGTCATTGATCCTATGCTCGATCATAAATAATTATATGGTAGGTAAGCCAATAATAGTTAATCTTTTCTTCCCTGCCTCCTCCATCGTCCCTCTTACTTTCTCTCTATAGAAAATTCAGCAGGAAGCACAAAGTTAAGTCACTAATATGTTAGATCTCATAAAATAAGCTAAGCTAAAGTTTCATATAAGGAAGATTTTCATTAATTGCCCTTTTAACAACAACAAGAAAAGGAAAAGAGAAAAAAGAACGCCCTTTTCTCCTTAATAATCATATTCGTGTTATGAAAATAATTATAATGTGAATGTCCATTTATTACTCCGCTATAGATAATCTTCCTGAAGAAGAATATCTGTTTGGTACTCTATTGAAGTTTATCTACAAGAAGTTGAAGCAGGCAGGTTGCAAGCAACTCAATGAAATGATTTGCAGCAGCTTCTTATTAAACAGGCAGATTGCAAGCAGCTCATGCAGACAGCTTACAAGCAGCTCAAGAAACGTCTCGTAGCTGATTCTTGAAAAGCCTCGTAGCTGCTTCCTGAAAAGCCTCGCAACTGCTTCCTTTCTTCTATAAATAGAGGAGTTTTCAGTTCATTATGTACATCAGTTTAAAGTTGAATAAAAATATCATTCTCCCTCTATGCTTGTCTTCGATTTATTTACTTTACTGTCTTTATTTTATAACGCGTTATCAGTACGGGACTCTGCTATTTTGAGCACTTATATCGATTTTAATTTTTATTTCAGTGTTCATCTCCGATGTAAGGCGGCACTCATATGTCCGTGATTAGATCTTGTTCATTCCAAGCATCATAAGGCAAATTATATCCTTGAGGTGGTGAGTTTTTTTTTTGGCAGTAGTGATGTAGATATCACTTACATCTGGAGTGGCCAAATTTGCGTAATTTAATTTGAGTCTTTTGCTTATATTTTAATATCATTATCATCGCTTTCTTGGTTATATGTTACTTATACAATACCTATTTTGGTATTTGTTTTTATCCTAATTATCTTAATAAAGGATTACAAAGTGGATAAAATTGTTAGATCCACTTAAATTCCAGCAGAGTTTGCAAGAAATATACAACCACCGGAAGTGGTTATGTTTCGTATATCTCATTGTAACTAATTTTGTTAACCACCAGAAGTGGTATATGCCTATGACCACCAGAAGTGATAATTTAGGCTTTCTATGATTACAATTAAAGATAAGTTAGAGAAATATTCTCTGTATTACACGCACGCCTTGATTTGCTCCCGAAGTAGTAAATATTTTTAAAAAGGTTGAAGCATCACAATTTGATGTGATTAATGTGCGTTCAGATAATTATGTTCAATTTCCTGAAGGATGAGAATTTTTGGTAAATATTAATTTATTTCCTGAAGTGAATGTGATAATATTAATAAAGTCGTAAATATGAACGCGCTCTTGATGTAAATATATAACAATTCATCTCCAGAAGAGTTAATATGAATTGAGAGAATATATACTCAATATTTCGTATTTTAAATATATTCACATAAAGAAGAGTTAATATGAATTGAGAGAATATATACTCAATATTTCGTATTTTAAATTTTCTCCTGAAGAAGTAACACAATTGAAATTTTCTCCTAAAGTATGAAAATATTATGAATAGGTATTTTCTTATGCTTAAACAATTATTTTATATTATTTATTTGATTATGATTTTCTCTCATGATAGCAGAAGTGTCTGAGCAATATTTGATAGTATAAACTGTATCAACAACTCCTGAATAGCTAACTTTTGTCTAGAAGACACATGGCACCAGTAGTATCTGATAAATATTAGATTGTGGATAATAAATGAAGGCTCTCGAAGAGCTTATATACAAATATGTCATTCATATTATATGATTATGGTCAAAACATATGTTGTAGTTAACCTGAAATTTACTAATAAAAATGGCTATCATATTGAGACTACAAATGACTAGAAGATTGAAAATCTTTATGTTTTCACAATCAAGAGGGTAAAATACTATGAATATGAGAAGTAACCCGCCTTATTCCTCAATTTTAACTATATCATGTATCACAGTAAACCAGAAGTTTACTTATGCAAAAGCAGTCACAGTAAACCAGAAGTTTTACTGAGACAAAAGTAGCTACTGTAAACCAGAAGTTTACTGATACAAAAGTAGCCACAGTAAATCAGAATTTTACTGATATAAAAGTTTATGCCATAGTAAACCAGAAGTTTATTTAGAGATAGAACATGTCATGATAAACTTGAAGTTTCATTTGCCATTTTTAAATGAACTACTTGAGAATTCAGATAAGCATATACTTGTGATGACCCGATAGGTCATCTTATATTTTAGAACCTAACTCTATATTTCGAGGTCTCAAAAACCTCATTTTTAGCCTTTTTCGATTTATGTGCGCAGTCCGGGTGTTCTTCCGGAAGGCTTATATGTTAAAAAATTGATAAAAATAAGAATTTTCCTTAGAAATTCATTTAAGTTGACTTCGGTCAACGATTTGAGCAAACGGATCCGGATCCGTATTTTGACTGTCCCGGTGGGTCCATATTGTAATTTGGGACGTGAGCGTATGTCCGGAGTCGTATTCGGAGGTCCCTAGCCCGAGTTATTGATTTTTGTTGAAAATTGAAAGTTTGAAAGATTTATGATATTTAAGAATCGACTAATATTTGAATTTATTGAAACCGGGTCCGTATTTTTGTTTCGGAGCCCGGTAAAGGTCCATTATAATATTTATGACTTGTCTGTCAATTTTGGTGAGAAACGGAGTTGATTTGACATGATTCGGACGTTCGGTTGTGAAAATAGAAGTTTTAAAGTTTTCTTGAAAATTTCATTTGATTTGGTGTCTGATTCGTAGTTCTAAGCGTTATTTTGGTGTTTTGTTCGCGCGAGCGAGTTAGTATGAGATTTTTGGAATTGTGTGAATAATTGGTTAGGAGCCCCGAGGGCTCGGGTGAGTTTCAGATAGGCTACAGAAGCTTTTTGCACTTAGAAATCTGGTTTTTTTGTGCTTCAGTTGATACCTGGTGTGTTCTTCTTCGCGTTCGCGAAGGTACTCTCGTAAATGTGAAGAGTAAACTGGGGCAGGGTGAATTTTTTAATCGCGAACACGGTAAGGTCGCGAATACGAAGCAACGGGGGCCTTACCCTTCGCGAACGCGACCAACTTCTCGCGAACGCGAAGCTTTAGGGACCTGGGGGAGGGGTCAGTCATTCTTCTATGCGAACGCGAGCATGGGCTCGCAAATGCGAAGGCCAGGGGGGAGCAGCCTTCGCGAACGCGAAGGCCAGGGGGAGCAGCCTTCGCGAACACGACGGAGAACTCACGAACGCGAAAGCCACTCGGGCCGCTGCTCATCGCGAACACGGCAGGCCCTTCGCGAACGCGAAGAAGGCCTGACGCCCAAACCTTAAAACAGAACCAAAACGGGGTTTTACCCATTTTTTATAAACTCTCTATTAGAGCTCGGCCTAGGTGCGATTTTGAAGAGAAAACTCAACATCAATTCATAGGTTTGTACTCTTTAACTCATTTTCTTCCATTTATAACATCACCCGTTAAATTCCTAGCCCTAATCTTTGTTCTTTCATGGTAGAAAACTAGGGATTTAAGAAGGATTGGGGGATTTTGCAAATTGGGGGTTTAGACCTCAATTTGGGGTCGGATTCTGAAATTAATTACATAATCGGTCTCGGGGGTGAATGGGTGAATGGATTTTGGTCCGAACCTCGAATATTTACCAAGCAGGTCCGGGGTCAATTTTTGACTTTTGGGGAGAAAGTTTGGGGAATCTAAATTTAGGCATTGCAATTGATTTGTTTAGAAATATTTTATATTATTGAGTCATTTCTAGATAGACACGAGTGGTTTGGAGGTGGATTCTAGAGGAAAAGCGGTAATTGAGCATTGAGTAGCCTTTGGAGCGAGGTAGGTGTCGTGGTTAACCTTGACTTGAGGGAATAAAACTTGTTTGTCTATTTTCTACATGTTTAAATGTTGGGGAGTAACGTATATGTGAGGTGACGAGTACTTATGCGTTGTAGTTGGGTTAAAGCATGCAGGCGGGGTTGGTTTCTTGCAATTATAGCTTCCTTTGTTCATGTTATCCATGTTTAGACTAGTATTATTAAATCGATCGTTCGTATCATGTTTATGGATATTCTGGTGATAACTGAGTATTGATTCTGAAGTTGAGGTTGATATTGTGGAACCAAATATTGAAGTAAGGCTTGTACTTGTTATTTTATCTCCCTGTTGTTATTTGTTCATTGCATTATGGTAAGGGAGAATGTTAATGCACGAAAGGTGATGTTGTGCCATATTGTGAGTGTTAATGTACGAAGGTTGATGTCGTGCCATATTGTGAGTGTTAATACACGAAGGGTAATGCCGTGCCATATTGTGAGTGTTAATGCACGAAGGATGATGCTATGCCATATTGTGAGTGTTAATGCACGAAGGGTGATGTCGTGTCATGTTATGAGAGTTAATGCACGAAGGGTGATGTCATGCAGTTTCTATTGTTTTTATGGTGGGGTTGAGAGTCAAACCACGAAGGGTGATGTCGTGCATTTTTCCTTCATTATGTTTACTTGTTCTTNAACCAAAACGGGGTTTTACCCATTTTTCATAAACTCTCTATTAGAGCTCGGCCTAGGTGCGATTTTGAAGAGAAAACTCAACATCAATTCATAGGTTTGTACTCTTTAACTCATTTTCTTCCATTTATAACATCACCCGTTAAATTCCTAGCCCTAATCTTTGTTCTTTCATGGTAGAAAACTAGGGATTTAAGAAGGATTGGGGGATTTTGCAAATTTGGGGTTTAGACCTCAATTTGGGGTCGGATTCTGAAATTAATTACATAATCGGTCTCGGGGGTGAATGGGTGAATGGATTTTGGTCCGAACCTCGAATATTTACCAAGCAGGTCCGGGGTCAATTTTTGACTTTTGGGGAGAAAGTTTGGGGAATCTAAATTTAGGCATTGCAATTGATTTGTTTAGAAATATTTTATATTATTGAGTCATTTCTAGATAGACACGAGTGGTTTGGAGGTGGATTCTAGAGGAAAAGCGGTAATTGAGCATTGAGTAGCCTTTGGAGCGAGGTAGGTGTCGTGGTTAACCTTGACTTGAGGGAATAAAACTTGTTTGTCTATTTTCTACATGTTTAAATGTTGGGGAGTAACGTATATGTGAGGTGACGAGTACTTATGCGTTGTAGTTGGGTTAAAGCATGCAGGCGGGGTTGGTTTCTTGCAATTATAGCTTCCTTTGTTCATGTTATCCATGTTTAGACTAGTATTATTAAATCGATCGTTCGTATCATGTTTATGGATATTCTGGTGATAACTGAGTATTGATTCTGAAGTTGAGGTTGATATTGTGGAACCAAATATTGAAGTAAGGCTTGTACTTGTTATTTTATCTCCCTGTTGTTATTTGTTCATTGCATTATGGTAAGGGAGAATGTTAATGCACGAAAGGTGATGTTGTGCCATATTGTGAGTGTTAATGTACGAAGGTTGATGTCGTGCCATATTGTGAGTGTTAATACACGAAGGGTAATGCCGTGCCATATTGTGAGTGTTAATGCACGAAGGATGATGCTATGCCATATTGTGAGTGTTAATGCACGAAGGGTGATGTCGTGTCATGTTATGAGAGTTAATGCACGAAGGGTGATGTCGTGTCATGTTATGAGAGTTAATGCACGAAGGGTGATGTCATGCAGTTTCTATTGTTTTTATGGTGGGGTTGAGAGTCAAACCACGAAGGGTGATGTCGTGCATTTTTCCTTCATTATGTTTACTTGTTCTTATTGATTCATAGTACATTGACTGTTCAAGTTACCATTCTGCTGTAGTTCTCTATCTCGTATTCCCCTCAGCATGTTTCCCCTCCCAATAGTACATGTTTAGCTGTTATTTGTACACATACTACTAAATTGCATAGGTTTGTTATGTAGGTGTCTTATCATAGCCTCGTCACTACTTCGTCGAGGTTAGGCTCGACACTTACCAGTATACGGGGTCGGTTGTACTGATACTGCACTCTGCACTTCATGTGCAGATTTTGGTACCGGCCCTAGCTGATTGTGAGGCTTAGCAGCTTGGATTTGCTATTAGGAGACCCAAGGTAGATCTGTTGGCGTCCGCAAACCCTGGAGTCTCTTCCTAGTTTTATCATTTACTGTTTCCTTACTTCAAAACAATGTATTTTCTCTTTTTAAACTCTATTTGTAGTAAATTATAGTAGCTCGTGAGTTGTGACTCCAGATCAGGATGGTAGTAATTAATGAAGTTTTTATATTATTCCGCACTCGCTGTATTTTATTTTAGTTATTTGTTGTTATTTACTGAATTGAATAAGGATTGGCTTAATAATTCTCTAACGTCGGCTTGCCTAGCAAGTGGAATGTTAAGCGTCATCACGGCCCCGACGGTGGGAATTCCGGGTCGTGACAAATTGGTATCAGAGCACTATGTTGCCTAGGTCTCACAATTCTCGAGCGAGCTTAGTAGAGTCTGGGGGATCGGTACGGAGACATCTGTACTTATCTCCCAGAGGATATGAAGTTTAGGAACAAATTTCACTTCTATTCTTCTTATCGTGCGATTTTGTTCTCACAATGCTAATTGAACTCTTCTACTCTTATTCTCTCGCAGATGGCGAGAACACGTATTGCATCTTCAGCCGAGCAGCAGCTAAAGCCTCCAGTGGCAGCTCCTACAAGGGGCAGAGGTCGAGGCCGAGGCCGAGGTAGGGGCAGGGCTCAACCTAGAGCTCGAGCAGCACCGCCAGCAGTGGAGCCTCAGGTAGATTTTGACGAGGAGGTTCCAGCCTAGAGTGTTCCGATCGGGCCAGCTCAGGTTCCGAAGGGGTTCATTGCCACCCCAGTACTTCAGGATGCTTTTGGTCCGTTTGTGGGCCTTATGGAGAGTGTGGCCCAGAATGGCGCATTCCCTATGGCACCATCCGTGTCTCAGACTAGAGGAGGAGCACATCCTCCTACTACTCATACTCCGGAGCAGATGGCTCCCCAGTATTAGACTCCAGTAGCTCATCCAGTAGGAGTAGTTCATTCGGTTGTTGTGGCGCAGGCCGACGATGGGTCAGCTATGTCTTCTAAGGCTTTATGGAGATTGGACAGGTTTACCAAGCTCTTCCCAGTTCACTTCAGTGGTTCTCCTTCAGAGGATCCCAGGAGTAGCTTGACAACTGTCATGAGGTGCTACGGAACATGGGTATAGTGGAGACCAATGGAGTCGATTTTGCGGCATTTCATATGACTGGTTCCGCCAAAAAATGGTGGAGAGATTATTTGTTGACCAGACCAGCAGGGTCGCCTGCTCTAACTTGGGACCAGTTCTCTCAGCTCTTTATAGAGAAGTTTCTCCCTATCACACTGAGAGAGGAGCACCGTCGTCAGTTTGAGCATCTCCAGTAGGGTAGTATGACTGTTATCCAGTATGAGACCCATTTTGTGGATTTGGCTCATCATGCTCTTCTTCTGCTTTCTACCGAGAGATAGAGGGTGAGGAGGTTTATTGACGTACTTACTCAGCCTATCAGATTGCAGATGGCTAAGGAGACTGGGAGTAATATTTCTTTTCAGGCGGCTGCCAATGTCGCCAGGCGAGCCGAGATGGTTCTTGCTCATGGAGGTCAGGGGTCTGAGAAGATACCACGTTATTCCGAGGGGTTCAGTGGTGCCTCATCTGGAGGCAGGGGTACTTTTGGTAGAGGCCATACTCCCAGGACCTTTCATTCAGCACTCCAGGCATCCCATGGTGCCTCAGGTAGTCGTGGCCCTCATATGCCTTATTCCGACCAGCTAGCCTATAGTGCACCACCAGCTCCTATTAGTGCACCTTCGCTCCAGAGTTTTTAGGGTGGTTACTCAGGTTTACAGGGTCAGCAGTCACAGCAACCGAGGTCCTGCTATACTTGTGGTGATCCGAGGCACATTGCTAGATTTTGTCCTCGGGCATCGGGCAGCTCACAGCATCAGGTTTCTCGGTCATGGTCCCGGCACCGGGTGCTTCACTGCCCTCTCAGCCAGCTATAGGTAGGGGTCAGGCAGCTAGAGGTGGAGGTCAGGCCATTAGAGGTAGAGGTCAGGCCGCTAGAGGTGGAGGCAAGCCAGCTAGGGCCCGCCCTAGATATGTAGTTCAGAGTGGTGGGGCTCAGCCCCGATGTTATACTTTTCCAGCCATGCCTGAGGCTAAGTCATCTGATGCTGTTATCACAGGTACTGTTTCAGTTTGCAGTAGAGATGCTTCATTTCTATTTGATCCGGGTTCTACTTATTCCTACGTGTCATCTTATTTTGCTTCATATTTGGTTGTGCCTCGAGATCTTTTGAGTGCTCCTGTGTATGTGTCCACACCTGTGGGGGATGCTATTGTTGTATATCATGTTTATCATTCATGTGTGGTCACCATTGGGAGTCTTGAGACTAGTTTAGATCTTCTACTTCTCGATATGGTCGATTTTGATGTTATCTTAGGTATGGATTGGTTATCACCTTATCACGCTATATTGGACTGTCACGCTAAGACGGTGACCTTAGCCTTGCCGAGGTTGCCTCGATTAGAGTGGAGGGGGACTCCTGGATATTCTACCAGTAGGGTTATATCTTATATGAAGGCTCGGCGTATGGTCGAGAAGGGGTGTCTAGCTTATTTGGCTTATGTTCGCGATTCTAGTGCGGAGGTTCCTTACATGGATTCAGTAACAGTTGTTCGTGAGTTTCCAGAGGTGTTTCCGGTAGACCTACCGGGGATGCCACCAGACAATGATATTGATTTCTGTATTGATTTGGCTCCGGGCACTCAGCCTATCTCTATTCTGCCATACCGTATGGCCCTGCCAAAGTTGAAAGAATTAAAGGAACAGTTGCAAGATTTGCTTGATAAGGGTTTCATTATACCTAGTGTCTCGCCCTATGGGTGCACCTGTGTTGTTTGTGAATAAGAAGGATGGATCGATGAGGATGTGCATAGATTATCGACAGTTGAACAAAGTCATCATCAAGAACAAGTATCCATTGTCGAGGATTGATGACTTATTTGATTAGCTTCAGGTTGCCAAGGTGTTTTCGGACTCGGTACGGGCATTATGAGTTTCTGTTGATGTCCTTTGGGTTGACAAATGCCCCAGCAGCATTCATGGATTTGATGAACCGAGTGTTCAAGCCTTATTTGGACTCATTTGTGATCGTGTTTATTGACGATATCTTGATCTACTCTCGCAGTCGAGAGGAACATGAGCAGCATCTTAGGATTGTACTTCAGACTCTGAGAGCCAGCAGTTATATGCTAAATTTTCAAAGTGCGAGTTTTGGTTGGATTCAGTCGCTTTCTTGGGGCACGTTGTATCAGTAGAGGGCATTCAGGTAGATGATAAGAATATTGAGGCAGTTCATAACTGGCCTAGACTCACTTCAGCTACGGAGATCAGGAGTTTCTTGGGTTTGGCGGGATATTACCGTAGATTTGTGGAGGGGTTTTCATATATAGTAGCCCCGCTGACCAGTTTGACCCAGAAGGGTGCCCCGTTCAGATGGTCAGATGAGTGTGAGGCGATCTTTCAGAAGCTCAAGACTGCTTTGACTACAGTGCCAGTGTTTGTATTGCCCACAGGTTCAGGATCTTATACGGTATATTGTGATGCGTCCCGTGTTGGACTCGATACGGTATTGATGCAGGAGGGCAGGGTGAATGCACATGCGTCGCTGTAGTTAAAGGTTCATGATAAGAATTACCATGTCCATGACTTAGAGTTGGCAGCCATTGTTCATGCGTTGATGATTTGGATGCACTATCTTTACGGCGTGTATCATCGGAACCTTCAGTATTTGTTCAAGCAAAAGGATCTCAATTTGAGGCAGAGGAAGTGGTTGGAGCTATTAAAAGACTATGATATCACCATCTTGTATTATCCCGGGAAGGCCAATGTGGTGGCCGACGCATTGAGTAGAAAGGCAACGAGTATAGGCAGCCTTGCGTTCATTCCAGTCGGTAAGAGGCCGCTTGCATCAGATGTTCAGACTTTAGCCAACGAGTTTGTGAGGTTGGATATTTTAGAGCCTAGCCGTGTTCTAGCTTGTACAGTCTCTCGGTCTTCCTTGTTTTAGCGTATCAGAGATTGGCAGTATGACGACCCTCATTTGTTAGTCCTTAGGTACACAGTGCGGCACGGTTGTGCCTAGCAGGTTACTGTTGGAGATGACGGAGTTTTGAGGATGCAAGGTCGTGTTTGTGTACCTAATGTGGATGGACTTCGTGAGTTGATTCTTGAGGAGGCCCACAGTTCCCGGGTACTCTATTCATCCGGGCGCCGCCAAGATGTATCAGGACTTGCGACAACATTATTGGTTGAGGAGGATGAAGAAGGATATAGTTGCTTATGTAGCTCGGTGTTTAAATTGTCAGCAAGTAAAGTATAAGCATCAGAGACCTGATGGTTTGCTTCAGAAGATAGAGATTCCTGAGTGAAAGTGGGAGCGTATCACTATGGATTTCGTTATTGGACTCCCACGGACTCAGAGGAAGTTTGATGCCATTTGGGTCATTGTGGACAGGCTTACTAAGTCAGCGCATTTCATTCCAGTGGCAATTACCTATTCTTCGTAGCGGCTGGCAAAGATTTACATCCGCGAGATCGTCCGTCTTCACAGTATGCCCGTGTCTATCATTTCTGATCGAGGTACGCAGTTCACCTTGCACTTCTGGAGGGTAGTACAACATGAGTTGGGTACGCGCGTTGAGTTGAGAACATCGTTTCATCCTCAGACAGACGGACAGTTCGAGCGCACTATTCAAATCTTGGAGGATATGCTCTGTGCATGTGTTATAGACTTTGGAGGATCGTGGGATCAGTTCTTGCCCCTTGTAGAGTTTGCCTATAACAACAGCTACCGGTCGAGCATTCAGATGGCTCGCTATGAGGCATTATACGGTAGGCGGTGCCGGTTTCCAGTTGGGTGGTTCGAGCTGGGGGAGGCTCGGTTGTTGGGTACAGACCTAGTACAGGATGCCTTGGATAAGGTCAAGATTATTCAGGATCGACTTCGCATAGCCCAATCCAGGCAGAAGAGTTATGCCGACCGCAGAGTTCGTGATGTTGCATTCATGGTCGGGGAAGAGTGTTCCTTCGGGTATCACCCATGAAGTGTGTAATGAGGTTCGGAAAGAAGGGCAAGTTGAGCCCTAGGTATATCGGACCTTTTGAGATTCTGGAGAGAGTGGGAGAGGTGGCTTACAAGCTCGCGTTACCATCGGGGTTATCAATAGTTCATCCGGTGCGATCCATGCTTCGGAAGTATCACGGCGATCCGTCCCACGTGTTATATTTCAGCTTTGTCCAGTTGGATAAGGATTTGACTTACGAGGAGGAGCCGGTGGCTATTCTAGCCCGGCAGGTTCGACAACTGAGGTCTAAGAGTTATCCTTCAGTTCGAGTGCAGTGGAGAGGTCATCCCGTTGAGGCAGCTACTTGGGAGTCAGAGTCAGATATGGCAGTAGATATCCATATCTTTTCACCAGATCAGGTACCTTTCTATGTTCGTTTGAGGACGAACAGTTGTTTTAGAGGTGGAGAATGTGATAAACCGATAGGTTATCTTATATTTTAGAACCTAGCTCTGTGTTTTAAGGTCTCAAAAACCTTATTTTAGCCTTCCTCAATTTGTGTGCGCTATCCGGGTGTTCTTCCGGAAGGCTTATATGTCAAAAACTGATAAACATAAGAATGTTTCCTTAGAAATTCATTTAAGTTGACTTCGGTCAACGTTTTAAGAAAACAGACCCGAATTCGTATTTTGACGATGCCGGTAGATCCGTATCGTAATTGGGACCTGGGCGTATGCCCGGAATCAAATTCGGAGGTCCCTAGCCCGAGTTATTGATTTTTGTTGAAAATTGAAAGTTTGAAAGATTTATGATATTTAAGAATCGACTAATATTTGGATTTATTGATACCGGGTCCGTATTTTGGTTCCAAAGCCCGGTACAGGTCCATTATAATATTTATGACTTGTCTGTCCAATTTGGTGAGAAACAGAGTTGATTTGACATGATGCGGACGTTCGGTTGTGAAAATAGAAGTTTTAAAGTTTTCTTTAAAATTTCATTTGATTTGGTGTCCGATTCGTAATTCTAGGCATTAATTTGGTGTTTTGTTCGTGCGAGCAAGTTCTTATGAGATTTTTGTACTTGTGTGCATAATTGGTTTAGAGCCCCGAGGGCTCGGGTGAGTTTCGGATAAGCTACGGAAGCTTTTTGCACTTAGAAATCTGGTTTTTTTGTGCTTCAGCTGATATCTGGTGTGTTCTTCTTCCCGTTCGCGAAGGTACTCTCGCGAACGAAAATAGTAAACTAGGGCAAGGTAATTTTCTTAATCGCGAACGCGGTAGCTGGGTCGTGAACGCGAAGCAATGGGGGCCTTACCCTTCGCGAACGCGAAGCTTTAGGGACTTGGGGAAGGGGTCAGTCATTCTTCAACGCGAACGCGAGCATGGGCTCATGAACGTGAAGGCCAGGGGGGAGCAGCCTTTGCGAACACGACAGAGAACTCGCAAATGCGAAAGCCACTCGGGCTGCTGCTCATCGCGAATGCGAAGAAGGCCTCACGCCCAAACCTTAAAACAGAACCAAAATGGGGTTTTACCCATTTTTCATAAACTCTCTATTAGAGCTCGGCCTAGGTGCAATTTTGAAGAGAAAACTCAGCATCAATTTATAGGTTTGTACTCTTTAACTCATTTTCTCCCATTTCTAACATCACCCCTTAAATTCCTAGCCCTAATCTTTGTTCTTTCATGGTAGAAAACTAGGGATTTAAGAAGGATTGGGGGGTTTTGCAAATTGGGGGTTTAGACCTTAATTTGGGGTCGAATTTCGAAACTAATTACATAATCGGGTTCGGGGGTGAATGGGTGAATGGAATTTGGTCTGAACCTCGAGTTTTGACCAAGCGGGCCCAGGGTCGATTTTCGACTTTTTGGGGGTAAGTTTGGGGAATCTAAATTTATGCATTGTAATTGATTTCTTTAGCAATATTTTATATTATTGAGTCATTTCTGGATAGATACAAGTGGTTTGGAGGTGGATTCTAGACGAAAAGCGGTAATTGAGCATTGAGTAGCCTTTGGAGCGAGGTAAGTGTCATGATTAACCTTGACTTGAGGGAATAAGACTTGTTTGTCTATTTGCTACATGTTTAAATGTTGGGGAACAACATATATGTGAGGTGACGAGTACTTATGCGTTGTAGTCGGGTTAAAGCATGCGGGCGGGGCTTGGTTTCTTGCAATTATAGCTTCCTTTGTTCATGTTATCCATGTTTAAACTAGTATTGTTAAATTGATCGTTCTTACCATGTTTATGGATCTTCTGGTGATAATTGAGTATTGATTCCAAAGTTGAGGTTGATACTGTGGAACCAAATATTGAAGTAAGGCTTGCACTTGTTATTCTATCTCCATGTTATTATTTGTTCATTGCATTATGGTAAGGGAGAGTGTTAATGCACGAAGGTTGATATCGTGCCATATTGTGAGTGTTAATGCACGAAGGTTGATGACATGCCATATTGTGAGTGTTAATGCACGAAGGGTGATGCCGTGCCATAGTGTGAGTGTTAATGCACGAAGATTGATGTCGTGCCTTATTGTGAGTGTTAATGCACGAAGGATGATGTCATGCCATATTGTGAGTGTTAATGCACGAAGGGTGATGCCATGCTATGTTATGAGAGTTAATGCACGGTGATGTCGTGCCGTTTCTATTGATTTTATGGTGAGGTTGAGAGTAAAAGCACGTAGGGTGATGCCGTGCATTTTTCCTTTACTATGTTTACTTGTTTTTATTGATTCATAGTACATTGACTGTTCAAGTTACCATTCTGCTTTAGTTCTCTATCTCGTATTCCCCTCAGCATGTTTCCCCTCCAAGTAGTATATGTTTAGCTGTTATTTGTACATATACTGGTAAATTGCACAGTTTTATTATGTAGGTGTCTTATCATAGCCTCGTTACTACTTCATCGAGGTTAGACTCGACACTTACCAGTACATGGGATCGGTTGTACTGATACTATACTCTGCACTTCTTGTACAGATTTTGGTACCGTCCCTAGCTGATCGTGAGGCTTAGCAACTTGGATTTGCTGTCAGGAGACCCAAGGTAGATCTGTTGGCATCCGCAGACCCTAGAGTCTCTTCCTAGTTTTATCATTTATTGTTTCCTTACTTCAAACAATGTATTTTCACTTTTCAAACTCTATTTGTAGTAAATCATAGTAGCTCGTGAGTTGTGACTCCAGATCCGGGTGGTAGTATTTAATGAAGTTTTTATATTATTCTGCACTCGCTGTATTTCATTTTAGCTTATTTGTTGTTATTTATTTAATTGAATAAGGATTGGCTTAATAATTCGCTAACGTCGGCTTGCCTAGCAAGTGGAATGCTAGGCGCCATCATGGTCCCGACAGTGAGAATTTCGGGTCGTGACAATACTGAAGAACTAGAAGATTCTTCAATAATTCTCTCGTGTTGCTTGTTCTCATAATAAATGGATTATACCAGATAAAGTTGGGACTAAAACCCCTGAATTCTGAAATATATAAAAGGTGAATATGGGCCCATTCACCTATCATGTGAACCACTTATAGATGCATATATGAGATGGTTATATGTGTGTTTATTGTCAACCTGCAGTTTGGCATTTGAAATTGTCTTTCTCAATTAAGAGCATAATTTTCAGATTATGAAATCAAGATAGTTCATCTTGATGATGCTGGTTTATATCCAAGCTAGTTTAGCATTGAATACCTCCTATTAATAGCTAAACTATTTATTATGAGAATAAATCCTCATGTATTGGTCTAAGATTTTCTAAATTGCATACAACAACACTTGTATGCATCAGACCAACAAAATATGATAAGTCCTCCCCTCACAATTGGTTTAGGATCAGAAACAAAATATTTTTACTATCTAATAAATTTTGATGTGTGGTATATGATTAATTTCTCTACCATAATGCACAAAGATAGGTTTCCCAAAGAAGATTGGGGATATGTGTTAGTTTTTCTAACATTTGGGGGATGGAATAAACAACTGGAAAATATGCTATATGAATCGAATTATCATCAATATGATCCTCACTTAGAATATAATTCAAGTCAAATGCCAGAAACATTTGCTGATCCAAAATTAAATATCATATTTCAGCTGCAAATGCTCCTATTAAAATTAAAGTCCCTGAAGGATAAAGTTTATTGCACGCATGAAGCATAGTAAAACGATCGGTTCCAAAGGTAACAATCCTTGAAAAAGATAGGATCAAATGATCATAATGATCATAATGAGGAGGAAATGAGCTCTAGAAGAGCTCATGACATAACATTTCATGAAACTCCAAAAGAAGCTCAGGTACCTGAAAATAAAGAAAGTGATGAGATCTCAACGAGTTATGTCACTTGCGAACCGATACAAAATGATCGTCGACGATATATTTGATATAATATAGTACACAATATTGTGAGGATCAGACCTATAGTCCAGACACCTGAAGATGTCATGCCATTTAGATGCAAGTCATAACCTATATGACTCATTTGATCAAATTTATATAAAGATCCCTAAAAGATTTAAAATGCTTGAAGCATATAATTCAAAGTCTCGAGAAATGTACTCAATCAGATTACAAAAGTTTTGTATGATTTAAAACAATCAGGACGCATGTGGTATAATCGCCTTACTGAATTGACGAATGAAGGTTATATAAATGATGGTATTTGTCCATGCGTTTTTACAAAGAAAACAACATCAGAGTTTGTTATACTTGCTGTTTATGTTAATGACATAAATCTCAAAGGAACTCTAGAAGAGCTCCAAAGGGAAAAACTTTGTCTTAGTTTGCAAATTGAATATTTAGCATACATGATCTTTATCCATCAATCTGTCTATATAAATAATATCTTAAAACGCTTTTACATGGACAAAGCGCACCCATTAAGTACATCAAATGGGTGTTCAATCACTTGAAGTGAATAAGGATCTGTTCTGACCTCCAGAAGAGGATGATGAACTCTTTGATCCTGAAACACCCTATCTCAGTGCAATTGGTAACTTATGTATCTTGCTAATGCTATAAGGCCTGACATATCATTTTCTGTTAATTTACTAGCAAGATATAGCTCTTTTCCTACAGGAAGACATTGGAATGGGATTAAGCATATTTTGTGATATGTAAAGGGAACTCTTGATATGGGTTTGTTTTATGCTAACAAAGGTAGTACATATCTTGTTGGTTATGCAGATGCAGGTGATTTATCTGATCTCCATAAAGTTCGATCTCAAATCGGGTACGTGTTTACATGTGGAGGTGGTATCATATCATGACGCTCCACAAAGCAATCAATTATTGCTACCTCTTCAAATCATGCTGAGATAATATCTATTCATGAAGCAAGTAGGGAATGTGTATGGTTGATATCGGTGATTTATTTTATTCAAGAATAATGTGATTTGGAATGTGATAAAAGATCCACAATTTTATACGAAAATAATATTGCATGCATAGCCCAATTAAAGGGAGGATTTATAAAAGGAGACAGAACGAAGCACATTTCACCAAAATTATTCTACACACATAATTTTCAGAAAAATGGTTACATCAATGTGCAACAAACAAGTGACAATCCAACAAATTTGTTCACTAAATCTTTGCCAACTTCAACTTTTGAGAAAATAGTATACAAGATTGGATTGCGAAAACTCAAATATTTGGAACAAGGTTTGCATCAGGGGGAGTGAAATGCGCGTCGTACTCCTTTTTCCTTACTAAGGTTTTTCCCATGGGGATTTTCTTATAAGGTTTTTAATGAGGCAGCTAGAATTACGTATTACTAAATATGTGTTCTCTTTTTCCTTCACTAGAATTTTTTCCACTGGGTTTTTCCTAGAAAGATTTTAACGAGGCACAATATCTTTAATGAATATCTAAGGGGGGTTGTTATGAAAATAATTATAATGTGGATATCCATTTATTACTTTGCTATAGATAATTTTGCTGAAGAAGATTATCCGTTTGGTACTCTATTGAAATTTATCTACAAGCAGCTGATGCAGGCAGGTTGCAAGCAAAGGTGGCCACGATACTTTATCTCAGTGCAATTGGTGCACTTATGTATCTTGCTAATGCTAACAAAGGTGGTGCAAATCATATTGGTTACGCAGATGCAAGTTATTTATCCGATCCCCGTGAAGTTTGATCTCAAATCGGGTATGTGTTTACATGCCGAGGTATTGTCATATCATGGCGTTTCACAAAGTAATCTATTGCTGCTACTTCTTTAAATTATGCTGAGATAATAGTTATTTATGAAGCAAGTAGGGAATATGTACGATTGAGATCAGTAATTCATTTTATTCGAGTAAAATATGGGTTGGAATTGTTACACCTCCTTTTTTCCGAGGGGATATGGGAATAGGGAGTTTTTTCACACTTGGAATAATTTATGGTGTCCCAAGTCACCGGTTTATTTTTAAATCCCAAATCGAGGAAATTGACTTTTATTTATGGTTTGCGAACACAGAAGACCGGGTAAGGAATTCTGTTAACCCGAGAGAAGGTGTGGCACTCCCGAGTTTCGTGGTTTTAGTACGGTCACTCAACTATTATTAATTGGCCTAATTCTCTGATTTAATACATATTTAAAGCCTATTATGCATTCATCAACTTTTAACCGCTTTTAGTATTTACAGAATTATTTCTTGAACAAGTCACGATATCGTACACTTGTCGTTTTGGTACACATTGCAAACCGCGCCATATGAAATGCACCCGCAATTTATGACGTATTTATTTTATTATTATTCGAAGTTATGATCGGGTTACATGAAATGCACACCCGAATTGGAATTTACGTCTCGTGACCATGCCACGGGAACCGTACCCATGGCCACGATAATTTATTAATCGCATATAAAGCGAACTACGATATTCAAAATTATTTATTGTCCTAAGATTTGAGGTTACGTAAGGAGATCTAGAATTATGGAATTACACCTATGGGAGTCAGCTAACTCTTTTAATTTAACAAAGTGCTATTGAGAAAGAAGAAAAATAAGAAATTGGAAACAGATATTTTACCACTAATGATTTCAAGTCTGTCCAGTTATAGATCAATCGAATTAGGGGAAGTAGCTGAACGGAGAAAATGAAATATAGACATAGAACGAAACAATTCAGATTGCAATCTACACCTGACTAAACTTGTACACATCAATGCCCACTGCTCAAGTGATATTTTGAAGACGAACTTGATTTCAAATTGCTACATGTGTATTTAGGAATAAGAGCGTAACTTTTGGAAGATGTCACAAACTTAAACAAGGCAACCAAATGCAACATCGTACACTCGGTTCTTTCACAAACACTTGCAATGAATACAGAATGGTATGAAAAATCAGACACTAAATAAATCCAAACTAGAACAGGGAGGTTAATTAGACAGGTTCCATATTCATATGTAAAATTCCAAGAAACCCAATACCAATGTTCGAACTGGATTAGGTAGACAAAACCAATTTCATGAAATCGAAAACTATAAATCTACCGTCTCAAACCTCGACACGCACAAAACACAACTTATTAAATGTTTTTCACAAAAGTATGGATCGATCTGTACATCAACAAACATACAATCAACAGGGATCAAGAGCACTTCTCATATCAAGCTAACAGAAAACAATCTCTAGATATTCCAAGAAAATCACAAACAGTGACTTGGATATTTCGTACCTAAAATGACTACCAAGATCAACCGAACTGATTTAAGCACAACGAGACATGCTTCAAAATGTTGGAAAGACTAAACTGATTCAACAAGCACCCAAAGAACATCCGGTGAGAGTCTAACAACTTAAAGCTAATAGGAACATGCCGTAACACTTATGAAAATTGCAAGCAGGTCGTCACTCATATCATGATCCTTCCAATTACTATATGACCATGCCGAACTCAAATCAATCATATCAAAAAAAAGCATTTAGATCTGAAGTGATATATTAAAACACAGAAACAAAGTCATGAATGGCACAGAAAAGCACTCGGATCCAACCTTAGTTAATCCCTACACTCAAGATTCAAACACTCCCCAAAATATGTTAGACCTATGGCCCTGACCATACTGAGATTAACACCACAAACAAGATAAGGGAAAAAGTCAGAAAATGAACTGAAATTGAGCTTTCGATTAAACTTTGGCCGTGAATATACAATGAGATACCTGGTAACAAAACTGAAATCGAACTGAAAAGGCAACAGCGGACGGAAATCGATACCTCGAGCAGCGACGAACTCAACGACTTCTCAATCGAACTCCATTTTTCAACCAAAATCCAGATTGAAAAGAAGAGAAGGAATATATATATTTTCGAATTTTTAGACAGTAATCGAAATAAAATAGAACTAAAGAACACTGAACATATTTTTCGTTTTTTGTATTTTTTTTGTTCTGGAACTAAACCAAAAAATTAAAATGAAGATCAACAATTGAGAAGAAGAAGAACGTTTTTTTAGAACCCTAGCTTTCCTTTCCAATTTTTCTCTCTAAAATTTTTGTTCTCCCCAAAAGAAATCTATCCGAAATTCTCCAGAAAAACAAAATGCCCCTCTAAAACAAAAACGACCTTCAATATATAGAAGCCCTGCCCTCCTTCCAAATCCGAAAATCCTCAACTCTTTGTGTGGATAATTTTTGGGACAAATGGAGGGCATGGATTGATTGTCAACCAATCTATGGCTCCCATTAATCTAAAAATTGCCTCAAAGAGAATCTAGACGCGCAAAATTCGAAAGGAATAATTTTGTTGTCAGAGTTAGTTACGCTACGTGGCAAGAGGAGAGAGGAGGGAGCACGTGAGGCGAGTGGGTTGATTTTTCCGGTGGGTTTAGAGGTCGTTTGGCAGAAGGTGGAGGAGGGGAGGGGGTGCTGTTTGGTTAGGATAGAGATAGGGTTAGGGTTTTCTAATATTAGATTTATATATTTAGGTGGGGTGAATAATAACCATTGGATGAGATGGGGGTGAAGGGTTGATATTGAATGGGGAGATAGGGGCGGGTCGGTCCGATTTGGGGTAATGTTTTTGGGCCATTGAAATTGTGTTTTGGCCCAGACCCTAAAAATAAACTTAATTCCTTTGTTTCTCTTTTTATTTTTTTTTTTCTGTTTTAAATATCATACTCACATTAATCAAAAACCTAAGTTAAGTTCTAAAACCATCTAATTTGTAGAATTGAATTAATTATCTATTTCTAACATTAAAATAATTAATTAACCTAAAACTAATGAAAGGAAAATACTTATTTTAAAACTAAAAGCTAAATATGTAAAAATGACTATTTTTTTTTATTTTTGTTTAATAATACAATTAACTCATGTAATTATATCCTAATATGCAATTAAATCTAAGATGCTATGCAATGAATATTTTATATATTTTGGTATTTTTTATAATTTTAAATATTAAATATGCAACTAAATGCAAACAAAATTAACCAGAAAATCCTAAAATTTTATAAAACGAAAATAATTTAGAAAGATCTATTTTTGAACTTTGTAGGAGCAATTTTAGTCGAGCAAAAATCACGTGCTCACAGCAGCCCCTCTTTGCTCGGAAACACGAAAAGTTTTCGGGCAAAGATAAAGTGAGCAAATACGAGCAATATTTGCCCGTTTGGATACTCCATGGGAAGCGTTTTGAAAGCGTTTGACCGAACCTTGCTTCGTAGGTTGCCTACATATCCTTGGCTATAAAGGAATCAGGTCAGTGTAGTTCTGGAGAATGATGGAAGGACGAGTTGAAAAGTCGAGTGAGGTACCGTTCGAGGCTCCGGTCCGTGGTCCTGTTATTACATCAAAATCAAAATGGGAAGAAAACTAAGCAAGTCTATCAGCTATGAGTTACAAGATTCCTATCTATAGGTCTTCAGAAACTTGATCTTGAATCTTCTACAATTCTGTTATGCATCTCGAACTATCGACTCGCATTCTTGAGTGGACTCCTGCTACCTCTGACTTGAACTTGAAATAAATTCCCTCATTCTTCAGGTGGGCGCTGCTGACTTAAAACTTGAAATGAATTCCCTCATTTTCCAGGTGGGCGCCTGCTGTCTTAAGACTGAAATAAATTCCCTTATTCTCCAAGTGGGCGCCTGCGCTGACTTAAAACTGAAATGAATTCCCTCATTCTTCAGGTGGGTGCCTGTGCTGACATAAAACTGAAATGAATTCCCTCGTTTTTCATGTGGGCGCCTGCTGACTTAAAACTGAAATAAATTCCCTCATTCTCCAGGTGGGCGCCTGAGCTGATTTAAAACTTAAATGAATTCCCTCATTCTCCAAGTGGGCACTTGCGTTGACTTAAAACTTGAAATGAATTCCCTCATTCTCCAAGTGGGCACTTGCGTTGACTTAAAACTTGAAATGAATTCCCTCATTTTCCACATGGGCGCCTGCTGACTTAAAACTTGAAATAAATTCCCTCATTCTCCAGGTGGGCGCCTGTGCTAACTTAAAACTTAAATGAATTCCTTCGTTCTCCAGGTGGGTGCCTGATGTTGACTTAAAACTTGAAATGCATTCCCTCATTTTCCAGGTGGGCGACTGCTGACTTAAAACTTGAAATACATTCCCTCATTCTCCAGGTGCGCGCCTGTCCTAACTTAAAACTAAAATGAATTTCCTCATTCTCCAGGTGCGCGCCTGTCCTAACTTAAAACTAAAATGAATTTCCTCATTCTCCAGGTAGGCGCATGTGTAGACTTAATACTAAAATGAATTCCCTCATTCTCCAGGTAGGCACCTGCTGACTTAAAACTTGAAATGAATTCCCCCATTCTCCAGGTGGGTGCCTGCGTTGACTTAAAACTTGAAATGAATTCCCTCGTTTTCCAGGTGGGCGCATGCTGACTTAAAACTTGAAATAAATTCCCTCATTCTCCAGGTGGGGGCCTGTGCTAACTTAAAACATAAATGAATTCCCTCGTTCTCCAGGTGGGCACCTGATGTTGACTTAAAACTTGAAATGAATTTCCTCGTTTTCCAGGTGGGCGCCTGCTGACTTAAAACTTGAAATAAATTTCCTCATTCTCCAGGTGGGCGCCAGTGCTGACTTAAAACTGAAATGAATTCCCTCATTCTCCAGGTGGGCGCCAGTGCTGACTTAAAACTGAAATGAATTCCCTCATTCTCCAGGTGGGTACCTGCGCTGACTTAAAACTGAAATGAATTCCCTCATTCTCCAGGTGGGCGCCTGCGTTGACTTAAAATTGAAATGAATTCCTTCATTCTCCAGGTGGGCGCCTGCTGACTTAAAAATTGAAATAAATTCCCTCATTCTCTAGGTGGGCGCCTGTGCTGACTTAAAACTGAAATGAATTCCCTCATTCTCCAGGTGGGCGCCTGCGTTGACTTAAAACTGAAATGAATTCCCTCATTCTCCAGGTGGGCGCCTGATGTTGACTTAAAACTTGAAATGAATTCCCTCGTTTTCCAGGTTGGCGCCTGCTGACTTAAAACTTGAAATAAATTCCCTCATTCTCCAGGTGGGCGCCTGTGCTGACTTGAAACTGAAATGAATTCCATCATTCTCCAGGTGGGCGCATGCGTTGACTTAAAACTGAAATGAATTCCCTCGTTCTCCAGGTGGGTGCCTGGTGACTTAAAACGTGAAATGAATTCCTTCATTCTCCGGGTAGGCGCCTGCGTTGACTTAAAACTTGTAATGAATTCTGTCATTCTCCAGGTGGGCGCCTGCGTTGACTTAAAACTGAAATGAATTCCCTCGTTCTTCAGGTGGGCGCCTGCCATCACAATAACACAGACAAAACAGAGAAAGTTTTCTGCCCCAGTTTATACCAGGAACATTAATTGATTGTTAGCTGAATCCCATTATCCAGGAGGGTCCTAAAAATTTAAAACTAGATCCCATTATCCAAGAGGGTCCTGAAAACCTGTAATTAAATCCCATTATCCTGGAGGATCCTGAACAATTGAAATTAACTCCCATTATCCAGGAGGGTCCTGAAAACTTAAAACTAAACTTATATGGAACATGCTTTCCTCATGGGGGATTCCTGGCAAAGCAAACAAGATTTCTTTCCCCTGCTTAAACCAAAGAAAATTTGTCAGTTTGAAAATGTGGTGGTTAGTTTGTGGTATCCTTGCTGAAAGTGTCTGCTTCTGCCACTACCCCGCTTCATTCTGGTTAGCTGCTTCGGGCTACAAAGAAATTGTTTGACCTTTTGATCGGACCTCGACCACAAAACCTCTGAATGACTTGAATCCCTTATGCTCAACTCGTCGTATGGCACTTTTATTCTGACAACTGTTGAATCTTTCCATTTCCTACAAATTCACGAATCACATGATCACCTGAACTTCAATTACCACTGCATTGCTCATTCTAAATCATGTCACTTGTGATGTGCCTGGCCGAATTTCGTTTGGTGCAAATACAAAGCATATAACGAGCTTTGAAGTCCTTTATTGCTAGCTTAACAAAGACTAATTTGACAGAGACTTAGAAAAATAGACCCAAAAGAAACGAAGCGAAGTCACTTTGAGAATTAGGAATAAAAAGGAATAAAATAAAAAAAATAAAAAAATATGACTATTTGAAGAAAAATAGAAAAGAGACTTATCTAAATGAAGCAGCTGGCTCCAATGATCATGACATGTATTTCGGATTGATCAGCCTAATCCATCCAACTAATCACATTTCAATTCATGCCATGTCTTCATACTTCAAAACCGGGGTTTCCATAATTCAATTTCTCTATAAAGGCATGAACCCCATTCGGCTTGTAATGCCCCGAGGGGTTTTCACCAGCAAGCCTCTCTCATTTGCTCCTCTCTCAACTCATTGTCGCCTTACAGTGCCCGTAAGGATTTTCACCAATAAGACTCTCTCATTTGAATTTTCTCTCGACTCACCATCGCCCTATGGTGCCCGTGAGGGTTTTTACCAATAAGACTCTCTCATTTGAATTTTCTCTCGACTCACCATCGCCCTATGGTGCCCGTGAGGGTTTTTACCAATAAGACTCTCTCATTTGAATTTTCTCTCGACTCACCATCGCCCTATGGTGCCCGTGAGGGTTTTTACCAATAAGACTCTCTCATTTGAATTTTCTCTCGACTCACCATCGCCCTATGGTGCCCGTGAGGGTTTTTACCAATAAGACTCTCTCATTTGAATTTTCTCTCGACTCACCATCGCCCTATGGTGCCCGTGAGGGTTTTTACCAATAAGACTCTCTCATTTGAATTTTCTCTCGACTCACCATCGCCCTATGGTGCCCGTGAGGGTTTTTACCAATAAGACTCTCTCATTTGAATTTTCTCTCGACTCACCATCGCCCTATGGTGCCCGTGAGGGTTTTTACCAATAAGACTCTCTCATTTGAATTTTCTCTCGACTCACCATCGCCCTATGGTGCCCGTGAGGGTTTTTACCAATAAGACTCTCTCATTTGAATTTTCTCTCGACTCACCATCGCCCTATGGTGCCCGTGAGGGTTTTTACCAATAAGACTCTCTCATTTGAATTTTCTCTCGACTCACCATCGCCCTATGGTGCCCGTGAGGGTTTTTACCAATAAGACTCTCTCATTTATTCACTTTTCCTTGTGCCCATGAACAAAGGTGCTACCCATAATGTAAATCATACCTCCATCTCACTTGACTTGGCATCCTCAAAGTTGATCATAAGGTCTTTCTTTGGACTATAGTGTAGGTTTTGGACAGGGTTAGAAAGAAAGGGTGGCATGCACGCTCAAAATAATTTAAGATGAAGGGGTTCAAAATTACAACTTTTGGAATCAAATCTTTTTATAAAACTAAAACTTCTGCCCCAGTTTCTTTGAATCTGGGTAAATTTTGAATTTTTATTTTGATGGGACCGAACCGTGTAAGGCTGCCTACGTATCCTTAAAAGGAATCAGGTCGAGCATAGTTCAAACTAGTAAAAGTTGTTTTGTTTTTGCTTTTCTTTTTCGTTTTCTCCTTTCTTTTCTCTTTTCTTTCTTTTGCTTTTCTCTTTTTCTTTTCTTTTTTTTTTCTTTTCTTTTCTTTTATATTTCTAACTCTACTTCTGATTCCAAAAGAAGGGTATAAAAGAAAATAAATAAGGCTAAAAAAGGGGTAACAAATGATAAAAGTATTTGGAATAGCAGAATAAAATGCCTTCGTCATTCCAACTTTGAACATGCCTAGTACAAAATGCGATTGAAGAT
This sequence comes from Nicotiana otophora, assembly GCA_000715115.1. Lineage (NCBI taxonomy): Eukaryota > Viridiplantae > Streptophyta > Magnoliopsida > Solanales > Solanaceae > Nicotiana > Nicotiana otophora. The sequence continues at coordinate 34,973 of AWOL01S0078555.1, read as the reverse complement.
AAGCAAAGAAATCATACATAATATCTCTTGACTGCATCAGAATTGATAGCCATATCCACACATTTACCTTCTATGTCTGTTAAATACAAAGCACCATTGGGAAACACCTTTGTCACAATGAACGGCCCCTGCCAGTTTGGGGAGAACTTGCCTTTAGCTTCAGCCAGATGTGGAAGGATGCGTTTCAACACCAGCTGACCCACTTCAAATTTTCGGGGACGCACCTTCTTGTTGTATGCTCTTGCTATTCTTTTCTGATACAATTGACCGTGACATACTGCTGGCAATCGTTTTTCATCAATCAAACTCAATTGCTCTAGCCGGGTCTTGACCCACTCATCATCATCAATTTCAGCTTCAAAAACGATCCGCAAGGATGGAATCTCAACTTCCACAGGTATAACTGCCTCGGTTTCATATACCAGAAAATAGGGAGTTGCACCTATTGAAGTGCAAACAGTAGTGCGATAACCCAGTAAAGCAAAAGGTAACTTTTCATGCCATTGCCCGGAACCTTGCACCATCTTACGAAGTATCTTCTTTATGTTCTTGTTAGCAGCCTCAACAGGTCCATTTTCCTTAGGACGATACAGAGTGGAGTTTCGATGCATAATCTTAAACTGTTGGCATACCTCTTTCATCAAATGACTGTTGAGGTTAGCAGCATTATCTATGATGATTACCTTGGGAATTCCGAACCGGCAAATGATGTTTGAATGAACGAAATCTACCACCGCCTTCTTGGTCACGGACTTGAAAGTTATAGCTTTGACCCACTTGGTAAAGTAATCAATGGCCACCAGGATAAACCTATGCCCGTGTGACACTGCCAGCTCAATTGGTCCAATGACATCTATACCCTAAATAACAAAGGGCCAAGGTGCAGACATTGTGTGCAACTCAGATGGCTGGGAATGAATCAAATCACCGTGCACCTGGCATTGATGACATTTGCTAACGAAGCTGATGCCATCTCATTCCATGGTGAGCCAATAATAACCTACTCGAAGAATCTTCTTTGCCAAGACATACCCACTCATATGCGGCCCACAAACTCCGGAATGCACTTCGGCCATGATAGTCAAAGCTTGTTTAGCATCTATGTACCTTAGTAATCCTAGATCTGGAGTCCTCTTGTACAAGATTCCCCCACTTAAGAAAAATCCACTTGCCAGACGTTGAATGGTTCTCTTTTGATCACTTGTGGCATGTACCGGATATAACCCTGACTTGATGTATTCCTTGACATCGTGGAACCAAGATTCACCATCAATTTCCTCTTCAAACACATTACAATAAGCGTGCTGATCATGGACTTGGATATGCAGAGGGTCGACGTAAGTCTTATCTGGATAGTGTAACATTGACACCAGAGTAGCCAAGGCGTCGGCGATCTCATTATGTATCCTGGGAATATGCCTGAATTCTACTGATTTGAATCATTGACAAAGATCATGCAGACATTGTCGATACGGTATGAGCTTCAAATCCCGAGTCTCCCATTCTCCCTGAATCTGGTGAACCAACAAATCTGAATCTCCCAAAACCAATATTTCCTGAACTCCCATGTCTATAGCTAGTCTCAAACCCCTAATGCATGTCTCGTATTCAGCCATGTTGTTAGTGCAATAAAATCGAAGCTGAGCTGTTATGGGGTAGTGATGCCTTGTTTCAGAAATGAGTACAACCCCTATTCCGACACCTTTCATGTTAGCAGCTCCATCAAAGAAGAGTTTCCAACCTGGCTTTTCATCATGATTAGTCTCGTTAACATACATCACTTCTTCATCAGGAAAATAAGTCTTCAGTGGCTCATATTCTTCATCCACCGGATTCTCAGCCAAGTGATCGGCTAGGGCTTGGGCTTTCATCGCGGTCCAAGTCACATAGATGATGTCAAACTCTGTGAATAAAATCTACCACTTTGCCAATCGTCCTGTGGGCATAGGCTTCTGAAAGATATACTTTAGAGGATCCATGCGAAAAATGAGGTAAGTAGTGTAGGATGACAGATAATGCTTCAACTTTTGTGCCACCCAAGTCAGGCGCAACATATCCTTTCAAGAAAAGTTTACTTAACCTCATAAGGAGTGAAGTTCTTGCTGAGATAATAAATGGCTTGCTCTTTCTTGCGCGTGATGTCGTGTTGACCCAACACACCACCAAAAGAATTATCCAAGACCGTCAAATAGAGAATTAAAGGTCTCCTTGGTTCCGGCGGGACCAACACAAGTGGGTTTGACAGGAAACTCTTGATCTTATCAAATGCTTCCTGACACTCATAAGTCCACTTAACCGCAACATTCTTCTTCAACAACTTAAAGATGGGCTCACAAGTTGTCGTGAGTTGAGCGATAAACCTGCTGATATAGTTTAACTATTTGAGAAGGCTCATCACCTCGATTTTGTTCTTTGGCGGTGGTAATTCTTGGATGGCTTTGATCTTTGACGGGTCCAACTCAATACCGCGTTGACTGACTATGAATCCCAACAGTTTCCCGGACGGGACACCAAATGCACATTTTGTCGGATTGAGCTTGAGGTTGTACCTGCGGAGCCTTTGGAAAAACTTTCTCAAGTCTCCAACATGGTCGGACTGCTTCTTTGACTTTATGATCACATCATTTACATAAACCTCAATTTCCTTGTGTATCATGTCATGAAATATGGTAGTGATTGCCCTCATGTAAGTTGCCCCAGCATTCTTCAAACCGAATGGCATTACCCGGTAGCAATATGTCCCCCATGGCGTGACGAATGTTGTCTTTTCTGCGTCTTCCTCATCCACCAGGATCTGGTGATATCCCGCATAGCAATCCACAAAAGACCCGATCTCGTGCTTGGCACAATTGTCAATCAGAATGTGGATGTTCGGCAATGGAAAGTTATCCTTTGGACTTGACTTGTTGAGATCACGATAATCAACATACACCCTGGTCTTACCATCCTTATTTGGTACTGGCACCACATTAGCTAACCAAATGGGATATTGAGTGACCCGAATGACTTTTGCCCCAAGTTGCTTTGTGATTTCTTCTTTAATCTTCCCACTCATGTCAGTCTTAAACTTTCTTAACTTTTGCTTGACTTGAGGGAATGCAGGATCAGTTGGGAATTTATGAACTACCAAATCAGTACTCAAACCCGGCATATCGTCATACGACCATGCAAAGATATCTTTGTATTCAAACAGTGCTTTGATTATTTCTTCCTTGATTTACGGTTCTAGATGCACACTTATCTTGGTTTCCCTGACATTATCTTGATTTCCTAAATTGATTGCTTCAGTTTCATTCAAATTAGGCTTGGGTTTTCCTTTAAAGTGTTTTAGTTCTCTACTGATTTCCTCAAATGCTGCTTCTTTATCATATTTTGTTTCATCATCACACTCTACTTCTTGGATTGTTCTTTCAGAATTAGATTGGCTTTTAATATTTGGCTAAAAATTCCTCATGCATGTTATGTTATTGAAACCAGCATAAAAAGAACTGTACAGAGAGAAAACAAAACAAAAATGAAACGCTATCAGGAATAATGGAAAACGGGAAATTGTATTTCATTGAAAATAAAAGGATGGAAGGATTTGTACATCAAAACAAGCAAAAAAATAAAAAATCTGGATTACAACCTTGGAATAACCCAGATAACAGAAAGGAAAACAAAGCAAACTACCAAAACTCCTTCCGGGTGGGGAGAAGAGTAGCTTTCCAATTGCTAAGCTTCACATTTGGCTCAACAAGCTGCACATCGACATTACTGGAACCTTCCCCGATTTCCACCATATTAACCTCATCAAACAGACTCTGGATCCTCTTTATCAGCTCTTCATCAAAGTCGACCACAGGTTTTGGGACCGCTGATATTGGGCGTTTTGTGACCCCTGGCTTGACAAATGACATGGAGATATGTGGAACAGGCTTAGGAAGTGACCATGACTTTCTTTTCAAATTTTTAGCCTTTTTCATGTCCTTCCCTGTGAGTGTGAATCCCAAACCAAATGTACTGAAACTTTCACATGGACACACCGGATGTGCAATACCCTGCAGAGACGAACCCAGGCCTTTGCCTAGCACAAAACCATTCTTCAACATTTCATTTGCTATCATGACAGACGCGGAGGGTAGCTTTGGACCTGGAATGCATTCTCCTTTAGGAATCTTCTCGACAGACACTGTTTCGAATGTTTGGTAAACCCAAGGCCCTTTATCATCTTCAACTTCAATAAATGAAACAATTGTGTCATTGTAAGCAGATAAGTTCTCATCACCGTGCACAACTATTTCCTTCCTGTCCCATTCGAACTTTACCATTTGATGCAGAGAAGACGGGATTGCCTTGAAAGCGTGTATCCAGGGCCTGCCCAACAACAAGTTATAGGAGACAACCACATCTAGCACTTGGAACTCCATAGTGAACTCAACTGGCCCTATTGACAATTCTAGCATTATATCACCGATAGAATATTTCCCTCCTCCATCAAAGCCTCGAACACATACATTGTTCATGTGGATCCTTTCAGTGCCGATCTTCAACTTTTGCAAAGT
>AWOL01S0078555.1:0-25661 GCA_000715115.1 Nicotiana otophora | reverse complement strand
ACTTACCTATGGCTGAGATCAAATGGACAAAGTAAGTAGGTTCTAAGGCTTGAAGAAAGTACTCAACCATCTCATCTTCTTCCATTGGAGGATTGAACCGTGCAGCTTGTTCTCTCCATCTGAAACCATATTCCCTAAAGCTCTCATTGGGCTTCTTCTCTACCTTGGTCAAAGATGGGCGATCCGGGACAACGTCTATATTGTACTGAAAGTGCCGAGCAAAGGCCTGAGCCAAGTCATCCCATGTGTACCACATGCTAGCGTCTTTGCGGGTGTACCATTCCAAAGCCACCCCACTCAAACTCTGACAGAAATACGCCATTAATAATTCATCTTTCCCACTGGTGCCTCTCATCTTGCTGCAAATTCCTCTCAAATAGTTCACGGGATCTCCATGTCCATCGTACAGATCAAACTTGGGTATCTTGAACCCAGCGGGCAGTTGGAGATCAGATAATAAGCATAAATCCTTGTAAGCTACACTTACTTGGCTTCCTATCCCTTGCATGTTCTTCAAAGATTGCTCTAGACTCTTCACTTTCCTCAATATCTCATCCTGCTCCACGTTCCGGGATAGTTTCTCAGTTTCAACAGGAGGTTCAAAGTGAGGGGTGTAGGAATAAGGATCCGTGACTTTGAAAGTTAGTTCTGGAGCATAATATTGGATATCTGGAGCTTGGAACGCGGGTTCACTAGAAGATCAGTGGAGGGTAGCTCGTAGAGGGGCTACGAAAATAGGAGCAGATATCGGAGCCGGGTCTGCGGTTGTTTTGGCTGGTGGAGCATGGAAAGTTTGGGACGAGGTGCTGGGGTAGTGGTGGAAAGGGGTAAAACCTGGTGCATGCTGAGGGGAAAGATCAACGGTAGTGGGATTCTGGGCTTGTTCTAGTGGTGGGATGAAAGCGGGACTTTCTGTGTAGTTAGCGGTAAATAAAGGTGGAGGATGCCCCCTAATCCAGACTTGATACATTCCAGCCATTTGATGCTTCAACCCGTGGACCTCCTCTTTCAATTCAGACTCCGATTCTACAATCTCCCTAGGCGGGTCAATAACACCCGTGTCCGACTCTTTGCTAGCTGCCTTGCGCTTTGATCTGGTGTTATAGGGGTGACTTGCCAGGATGCCAACAAACTAACCACCTAAACAGAACTTGTCTTTTTATGCACACACAATAACTTGGTCAGTTTTGAAGCATTTAACAGATAGAAAATCGCATATTGGGGATGCAATGCACCTGAGCAGTTAAACGTTTCTAAATACTTTGCGACGGCTTATGTGTTTTATCCCGCCTCTTTTCCCAAATTTCAAATCCTTATTTTTTCCCTCTCCTTTTGCTGTGTTTCGCTCTTTTAATTCTCATTCTCTTTTCTTCCTTTTGTTTGGCCCCTCTTTTCTTTCTTCCCACCCTTTTTCTTTTCCTCTCTCTTTTTCTCTTTTTTTTCTTTTATTTATTTATTTTAAGACTATGATCGAATCCTATGGGGATTGCCTACATGTCATGACGCCGCATGAATCAGATCATTACGTAATTTAGGGATATAAATGCGAAATGAATTTTTGTTTTGTTGGTTTTTTCAATATTTCATTAATAAAAGATATCTTTTTAGATTTTCTATTACAATGACTTAAAAGTAGTGATGACTACAAAAGAAAAATCTACAGACTCGAAATAAAGCAATAAACAGCCTTAACAAAGACGAACAAAACTCGAGGAAAGTAAAAAACAGACTCAAAAACTAAAAACAAAAGTCAAAAATGCATAAGAGCATCCACTGGTACTCCGGGGGCTTGCGGGACATCAGCCGGTCTCCGCACGGGCCTACGGGCAATATCATCTTGAAGATGGTCTAGGTCAACCATCACCTGTCGAACGAATGTCATCATAGAAGCAAAAAACATAGACTTGGTCATGTCTTCACATTCATGGCATTTCATTACAACATAATCAGCTTTCTCTTTAATCCTCATTTTGATGATACCCTTTTCTTGAAGCAAACGTCCAATCTACTGGGCCCGAGCCTCCAACACTTGTGTATCTGTGTTATTTTGGTCTTGTAACTACTGCAGGCTTTCTTGTAGTTGCTAAATCAATGCATAGCAATGCTCTTTTTCTGTCTTGAAATCCTTTGTTTGCTTGACCATTTCATTTTCTAGGGCAACCAGCTTTTTCTGTAAAATTGCTACTTCTTTGTCATATTTCTGCTTCAACTGGTGGGCTAATCTAGCATGTTCTTTTGCACTTTTGGCCAACTTTGCTTGAGCATTTAACAAGTCCCTTTCGGCCTTTGTCAAGTCAAAACCATAATCATGCATTTTTCGCCTTAGGTTGGTTATAATTTTCTCATCTCTCTCACTTCTTACCGGTGTCTCGGCGGCTATTTTCATTCTCTGGATTTGAGCTCGAAGGGCTTTATTTTCCCTAGCCAACCTCTTCTTTTCCCCTTCATCTTCAGCTTCCTGCAAACTACTATCCAATTTGATATTTTCATTCTCTAGTTTGTTTATAGTAGTCCGATATTCCTTTTCTTTATCTAATTAAACCCATTGCTCTCGTGCTCTAAATTATTGGACATGGGGCCTTTTGGAGGGCTGTTCTGGATCTTGATCGACCCGACTTCTTTTACCATACCATATGGCGTAGTTGGATCCTACTTCACCCGTGGATAAATCCCGTACTTGAGTCTGTGGCTCCAGGAACCTACATTGGTGCCAAATCTGGCGAACCCTTTCTTCTGGGAATGTAGCTTTTGAGCATAGTTCAATAACCTGTGGACTCAAATCTTCATCATAGGGGATTGTCTGGTATCTGCCCAATTGGCATAGGACCCGATGCGGGGCATATGGCTGAATACTCCGAAGACTCATTAATAAAAGAAAGCACACTCCGGCGGACATGTAAATAACTTCGTCGACCGGGAGCCAACCGAAAGTCCACTCAATTCGATTTGCATTTAAAGAACCCAAATACGCGAACCATGCCTCAGTACCTTCTGGAAACTCATGGCCGTTTACCCGGTTTTCATATTCTTCGATGCAATTGAGTTCGGTCAGATCGTAGTTCATGTAACCTGGGCGATGACAAAGATGTTCTACTAACCACATTTGTAAAAGCAAGTTACAACCCTCAAAAAACTTTGTCCCGGCTTGACAAGCGGTTAAAGCTCGGTAAATTTCTATGAGAATCATTGGTATGATAGTGCCATTAGCCTTTTTGACCATAACGTCACCCACTCCTGCGAGCCCCAATTCTCTATTTCTGTCACTCCTTGGGCATATCAAAGTGCCTAAAAATGCCACCACAAAGGCCAAACCCCTGCGTGCTTCCCGTTTGTCTTTATTTCCCTGATGATTCAAACCAGGGTCCGGAGCCTCAAATCTATAGGGGTCCCCATACCGGCTGTATAAGAAACGTAATGTGCAGAATCCTCCGGCTAAATTTTTATCTTTAACCTGCCGGCTAATACTCAAGAGGTCCAGAAACTTATGAGGGGTTACAGTTCTTGGTGCTACTGGATATTGATGCCTTAGCTTCCTTTCGAAACCAGCATAACCCACTATCTCCTCTAGTGTAGGGGTCAACTAGAAATCAGAGAAGTGGAAAACATTGTGTGTCGGGTCCCAAAACGGTATCAAAGCTTCGATTATATCAACCCTTCGTTTAATCTCCAGAAGACCAGTGAGCCCACCTAAAGCCTTTGTCACATAACGCTTGGCGACCTCCCCCAGGTCATTCCACCACATGTGGAATCCTAGTGGAATCTCGTCTACGACTCGAAAATGTATATTTTCAACAGTGCTCATTCTGCACATTTTTATTTAAGGCGACTGGTTAAAAATAAGTGATTTTTGATTTTGATTTTTATTTTTGACCCAAAAGAAAGATTATTTTTGCAAAATAAAACTCAAACAACACAAGGCCACCTTTGCAAATACGGCCCTTCAGAAATGAAGATTTTAAAACTGTGCTTGCTAAGTGGTCAAAATTAGGAAAAGAGCCATAGGTGGCTATTCTTGCAAAAAAAGCCTTTCGGCGTCCCGTCGGGACGTTTCTGGCCATTTGGAAAGAAAATGGCATCCCCTAAATTTATTTATGACAAAATGATGCATGTTTTGGTTATTTTTGCAAAAACGGGGCCGGACCCGATGAGGGTTGCCTACGTATCTCACATCCGGTGAGAATCAAACCCGCGTAGTTCGGTCAATTTTGATGCACAGACAAATATGATTTGTTTTGAAATGCTTTTCTCTTTATTCTTGAAATTTTGACAAAGTAACGGGGTTTTTTTTTATTGAATACCGGGATTGTCAAAACCAGGCGTTTTTCTATCCTACCTCACTCTTTGGTTTTTCTCTTCTATTTTTTTTGATTTTTTTTTCTAACTCAAGAAGCAGGTCAGCATAAAGCCAAGCAAATTAATGCACAAGTAGCACGTAAAGAATGCATCAGGATGGTCCTTTAATTTTGGGTACACCTATCCTAGACGGACCCAACCCCTGTGTTGAGTCCCAAGTCAAATGCACGTGATGCAAGCAAACGTACCTACTAGGGATCCGGCATGAGGCTGTATTATTCTAAGTTTAAATCCTGGGTGTATTGTTATAGACCTGGCTTACCCGAGCGGACAACTCAAGCTAGGGGGAGGGACATCGTACCGGGAATATAGAAGCTTCACCGGCTTTGCAACTTGTCCGAACCTCATTCTAAAATTAGGATATGACTCTAACAGAAAAGAAGCCACGCGAAGCGCACGCTCCCCAGAAGATTTAGAAGACTCAGATAAAATGAGGGTTTCGTAGCAGTTTATATACAGTTCACATAATATCAAAGCAGTAAAAAGCGACATTTAGAACATTAGGTTCAAACACGTAAAAATCAGATAATAGACAAAAACCAAGTATAACAGTTGTTCTAAGCTCGAATTCTGAACCCTGAACTAGAGATTCTGAGTTCGTGTCCCCAGCAGAGTCGCCAGAGCTGTCACACCTCCTTTTTTCCGAGGGGATATGGGAATAGGGAGTTTTTTCAATTAAAGTAACATTAATCGAAATGGGATTATTTATTCATTGAGAGTCGCCACTTGGAATAATTTATGGTGTCCCAAGTCACCGGTTTATTTTTAAATCCCAAATCGAGCAAATTGACTCTTATTTATGGTCAGCGAACACAGAAGACCGGGTAAGAAATTTTGTTAACCCGAGAGAAGGCGTGAGGCACTCCCGAGTTTCGTAATTTTAGTACGGTCGCTCAACTATTATTAATTGGCCTAATTATATGATTTAATACATATTTAAAGCCTATTGTGCATTTATCAACTTTTAACCGCTTTAAGTATTTACAGAACTATTTCTGGAACAAGTCACGATGTCGTACACTTGTCATTTTGGTACACGTTGTAAACCGCACCACATGAAATGCACCCGCGATTTACGATGTATTTATTTTATTATTATTCGAAGTCATGATAGGGTCACATAAAATGCACACCCGAATTGGAATTTACGTCTCGTGACCATGCCACGGGAACCGTACCCATGGCCACGATAATTTATTAATCGCTCCTAAAGCGAACTACGATATTCAAATTATTTATTGTCCTAAGATTTGAGGTTACGTAAGGAGGTCTAGAATTATGGAATTACACCTACGGGAGTCAACTAACTCTTTTAATTTAACAAAGTGCTATTGAGAAAAAAGAAAAATAAGAAATTGGAAGCAGATATTTTACCACTAATGATTTCAAGTCTGTCCAGTTATAGATCAATCAAATTAGGGGAAGTAGCTGAACGAAGAAAATGAAATATAGACATAGAACGAAATAATCCAGATTGCAATCTACACCTGACTAAACTTGTACACATCAATGCCCATTGCTCAAATGGTATTTTGATGACGAACTTGATTTCAAATTGCTACATGTGTATTTAGGAATAAGAGCATAACTTTTGGAAGATGTCACAAACTTAAACAAGGCGACCAAATGCAACATCGTACACTCGGTTCTTTCACAAACACTCGCAATGAACACAGAATGGTATGAAATATCAGACACTAAATAAATCCAAACTAGAACAGGGAGGTTAACTAGACAGGTTCCATATTCATATGTAAAATTCCAAGCAACCCAATACCATGTTCGAACTTGATTAGGTAGACAAAACCAATTTCATGAAATCGAAAACTATGAATCTGCCGTCTCGAACCTCAACACACACAAAACACAACTTATTAAATGTTTTTCACAAAAGTATGGATCGATCTGTACGTCAACAAACATGCAATCAACAGGGACTCAAGAGCACTTCTCATATCAAGCTAACAGAAAAAAATCTCCAGATATTCCAAGAAAATCACAAACAATGGCTTGGATATTTCGTACCTAAAATTACTACCAAGATCAACCGAACTAATTTAAGCACAACGAGACATGTTTCAAAATGTTGGAACGACTAAACTGATTCAACAAGCACCCAAAGAACATCTGGTGAGAGTCTAACAACTTAAAGCTAACAGGAACATGCCGAAACACTTATGAAAATTACAAGCAAGTCGTCACTGATTCGTGATCCTTCCAATAACTATATCACCATGCCGAACTCGAATCGATCATATCAAACAAAAGCGTTTAGATCTGAAGTGATATATTAAAACACAGAAACAAAGTCATGAATGGTACAGAAAATCACTCGGATCCAACCTTAGTTAATCCCTACACTCAAGATTCAAATACTTCCCAAAATCTGTTAGACCTATGGCCCTGACCATACTTAGATTAACACCACAAACAAGATAAGGGAAAAAGTTATAAAATGAACCTCAAAATTGAGCTTTCGATTAAACTTCGGCCGTGAATATACAATGAGAAACCCGACAACAAAACTGAAATCGAACTGAAAAGGCAACAGCTGACGGAAATCGACACCTCGAGCTGCGACGAACTCAACGACTTCTCAATCGAACTCCATTTTTCAACCAAAAACCAGATTGAAAAGAAGAGAAGGAATATATATATTTTCGAATTTTTAGACAGTAATCGAAATAAAATAGAACGAAAGAACATTGAACATATTTCTCTTTTTTTGTATTTTTCTTGTTCTGGAACTAAACCAAAAAATCAAAATGAAGATCAACAATTGAGAAGAAGAAGAACATTTTTTTTAGAACCCTAGCTTTCCTTTCCAATTTTTCTTTCTAAAAGTTTTGTTCTCCCCCAAAAAAATCTATCCGAAATTCTCCAGAAAAAAATGCCCCTCTGAAACAAAAACGACCTTCAATATATAGAAGCCTTGCCCTCCTTCCAAATCTGAAAATCCTCAACTCTTTGTGTGGATGATTTTTGGGACAAATGGAGGGCATGGATTGATTGTCAATCAATATATGGCTCCCATTAATCTAAAAATCGCCTCAAAGAGAATCTAGACGCGCAAAATTCGGAAGGAATAATTTCATTGTCAGAGTTAGTTACGCTACGTGGCAAGAGAAGAGGGGAGGGAGCACGTGAGGCGAGTGGGTTGATTTTTCCGGTGGGTTTGGAGGTCGTTTGGCAGAAGGTGGAGGAGGGGAGGGGTGCCGTTTGGTTAGGATAGAGATAGGGTTAGGGTTTTCTAATATTAGGTTTATATATTTAGGTGAGGTGAATAATAACCATTCGATGAGATGGGGTGAATGTGAGATTGAATGGGGAGATAGGGGCGGGTCGGTCCGATTTGGGGTAATATATTTGGGCCATTGAAATTGTGTATTGGCCTAGACCCTAAAAATAAACTTAATTCCTTTTTTTCTATTTTTATTTCTTTTTCCCTATTTTAAATATCATACTCACATCAATCAAAAACCTAAGTTAAGCTCTAAAACCATCTAATTTGTAGAATTGAATTAATTATCTATTTTTAATATTAAAATAATTAATTAACCTAAAACTAATGAAAGGAAAATACTAATTTTAAAACTAAAAGCTAAATATGTAAAAATGACCATTTTGTGATTTTTGTTTAATAATGCAATTAACTCATGTAATTATATCCTAATATGCAATTAAATCTAAGATTCTATGCAATGAATATTTTATATATTTTGGTATTTTCATAATTTTAAATATTAAATATGCAACTAAATGCAAACAAAATTAACCAGAAAATCCTAAAATTTTATAAAACGAAAATAATTTAGAAAGATCTATTTTTGAACTTTGTAGGAGCAATTTTAGTCAGGCAAAAATCACGTGCTCACAGGAATGTGATAAACAAACCACAATATTATACGAAAACAATGTTGCATACATAGCCTAATTAAAGGGGGGATTTATAAAAAAAGATAGAACGAAGCACATTTTACCAAAATTATTCTACGCACATGATCTTCAAAAAAATGGTGATATCGATGTACAACAAATCCATTCAAGTGACAATCCAACAGATTTGTCCACTAAATCTTTGCCAGCTTCAACTTTTGAGAAGATGGTATACAAGATTGATATGCGGAGACTCAAATATTTGGAACAAGGTTTTCATCAGGGGGAGTGCAATACGCGATGTACTCTTTTTTCCTTACTAAAGTTTTTCCCATAGGGTTTTTCTTGTAAGGTTTTTAATGAGGCAACTAGAATTGTGTATTACTAAATATGTATACTCTTTTTCTTTCACTAGGATTTTTTTCACTGGATTTTTCCTAGTAAGTTTTAACGAGGCACAATATATTTTAATGAACATCCAAGGGGGAGTGTTATAAAAATAATTATAATGTGGATGTGCATTTATTACTCCGCTATCGATAATCTTCCTGAAGAAAATTATCCATTTGGTATTCTATTGAAGTTTATCTACAAGAAGCTGATGCAGGCAGGTTGCAAGTAACTCAATGAAATGATTTGCAACAACTTCTTATTAAACATGCAGGTTGCAAGCAGCTCATGCAGAGAGCTTACAAGCAGCTCAAGTAAAGTCTCGCAGCTGCTTCCTGAAAAGCCTCACTACTGCTTCCTGAAAAGTCTCGCATCTGCTTCATTTCTTCTATAAATAGAGGAGTTTTCAGTTCATTATGTACATCAGTTTGAAGTTGAATAAAAATATCAATCTCTCTCTATACTTGTCTTCGATTTATTTACTTTACAATCTTTATTTTATAACAATTCGAAACTTATTGGACAATCGAAACTTATTGGACCGCATACATACTTTTTGTTTAAATTGGGATGAATTCATCAATTATCTTAACCTCTAGGGTAGTCTGATGCATTAAGTTTGCGCTATGCGGGGGGTCCCGGGAAGGACTGGACCACAAGGATTTATTGAACGCAGTTTTACCCTATATTTTTGCAATAGACTGTTTTCATGACTCAGACCCATAACTTCCTGGCCGGTCACATGGCAGCAACTTTACCAGTTACGTCAAGGCTTCCGTTCAATTATCTGAACCATTAAGGACCAAAAAGAAAAAAAAAAGAATTCCTTACTATAGGGACGACTATCAAGAAGACAGCCGACTGTTGGTCTATTACCGACTTATTACAGATTGAACACATGCGTTATGTGTTTTGTTTTTTTAAAAAAGAACATGGTTTATATTTTAGTTTAGATGTGTATCAGCTAACTATGAAATCAGACAATTAATATAACTTTACTGAAAATAAACTATGATTTGCTTTGGTGGTCATAGAAGCCCCACCAGGTGCACCTTTCAAGAATGACCTTTAAATTATTTCATGATTAAGATAGACAATAATCCTGTAGATAATTACGCTACTTACACGATAATGTACTCTCCGTCTTAATTAATGTGACTGATTCGTTTTTAGTCTATTCTAAAACTAATGATACTTTTATATATTAAAAACTAATATAATTTTAAAATTTTACTTTACCTTATGTTTCTAATAGATTTACTTATACAAAATTCATACAACAATCAGATCGATAACTACAAATTAGTGCAGGCATACTTAAATAACACAATTAATTTTTAAAATTTGTCATCTATAAATAGACACCTTTTTTCATTGAATAGATTTTATTATTCAGCTTTGTGTTCATTATCCAAAAGTTACTTTTTTTTTCTTTTTTTACACAAAAATTATTTTACTATTCTCCAGTTCTTACAATAGTCACTTTGACCAGATTTTATAAAACTTTTACCTGAAAAGTCTATTATGCAATTGTTATTATAAATCCTCCCATTTATGTACTACCTTCTATACTATTTACTTTATACTGTATTTTTTCCTAGGTAATTTACTTATAATTAAAATTAGATTTATTTTATTTTATTTATTATTGTTAGATATATTCGTACATTTAATTTTTCATTAACGTCAATTTTCAAGATATATAGGTAGCATTATTAAATGTTTTAGTAACATTACTGTGAAAAAATCTCAAGTTGACGTTCTTAACCATGACAAATGAAATATTATTAATGAAAATTATAAAATCAAAGCTCACAGATCAATTAGCCGAGTCATATTCGTTAATCTAATAAACAAATACCCATATTTAGAATAATGACACATCATATTGGTACTTTTTAAATAAATAATACTAACAAATAAAGCTTTAATTTTTTTTAAAAATATTAAACACAAATATCTTTGATTTATTTAAAGTTTTATTGACTATTAAAAACTCTTTTTTGACAAATCTCTTTTTATTATTTTAAATAAATATTAAACAATAGATGCCTACAATTTGTTTTTTCCTTTTTCCGCTACTTTATTTTTCGGGTAACTCTAGTGTATTTTCTTATGAAAAGATCAAATAGAAAGAAGCAATTTGATGTAACAAGCCCGGGGGAGGGGGGGGAGAGGGGGATATTAAGGAAAACAGGATATAACAAACATATATTAGCAAAATATTGCCTAATTCATCCATAATAACTGTATACAACAAAAATAATCACGCATTCCTCCAAAATAAGTAAGAGATTGACTATATGAATCCTTACTTATCATACTCCAAATTTAAATTCATCTCAAGCCAATATTCATCATATTTGTATGAAAGTACTAATTTACATATCTAGAGCATGTCATCAGGCGGGTCTTCGAGCCGCGAATCTAAATTTGTCGGCCTAGAGAACCAAAAAGTAATGACATGAAAAAAAGGTTTAAACACACTAGAAGAAGGAAAAAATGAAAGAAAAAAGAAATAAAAGATCATCAAATATTATTAGTAATATAATTGTTAGTAGCTAGTGATGATATGGAGAAGTTGCTTGAATTCTATTCTTTCTCTTTTGCAGAAATCCTTGCAAAGATCTCTTCATAGAAAGACCAGTTTGAGTTTGTAACAATGGTGATGATGCCTCTGAAATTGGTGATGAAGTCTTTGTATTCTCCTCCATTTCTCTACTTGCGAGATATATTATTGCTTTCGCCTGCATTTTCATTAAGGAAAATAAATTAATTAGGATTATTAACAAAATTACTAATATGTTAGAAAAAAAATTAAAGAGAAATTATAATTTTCAGAGCTGTGAAAGGAACTTAATTTGTATACACCAATAGTATGTAAATGTTTTTCACACTATCAACATATTTTAACCTATATCGTAACAAAAGACCTGCCTTTAGATTACAAATTATAGAAGAAAGTGATTTTTGTGTATGGTCACAATCTCCTTCTGATCAAAATTCTCTTTGATCCTATAGGTTTTAAGGAAATAATAAAAAATGAATCTTCCTTAACCAAAATCAATCTATTTTTTGAATTCTTGAACACCTCCCTCCCCCTGCCCCAAAAGAGGAAATTTAAGTGCACCGTGGCTTTCGTTTCTTGGGTCGAATTATTCAATTTTATGAGAATTTCCATGAAACTTCAGTTCAATTCGTTATCAAATTTCTCTGTACCACCTTCCACGGTTGTGACATGAAGTAGCATCATTACAACAACAACAACAACCCAGTATAATTTTACTAGTGGTGTCTGGGGAGGATAGTGTGTACGCAGACCTTACCCCTACCCTGGGGTAGAGAGGCTGTTTCCAATAGATCCTCGGCATCCTTCCCTCCAAGAACTACCCACCTTTGCTCTTGGGGTGACTCGAACTCACAACCTCTTGGTTGGAAATGGAGGGTGCTTACTATCAGAGCAACCCACGAGAAGACAACCTCTCGTAATGAAGTAGCATCATTACGAGAAGACAAATTTTTATACACATTGCATTTCAGCCGACACGGCATATATATGATTAATGTTTTCGTAGTACATAATCTGTTTTATTATGATGTTCCATATTCAAATAGCGGAGATTTACAA
The DNA here is from genome assembly GCA_000715115.1 of Nicotiana otophora. Lineage (NCBI taxonomy): Eukaryota > Viridiplantae > Streptophyta > Magnoliopsida > Solanales > Solanaceae > Nicotiana > Nicotiana otophora. The sequence continues at coordinate 13,414 of AWOL01S0078555.1, read as the reverse complement.
AGAAGTATTGCGCTATTTACTGGTGAGTGGTATTATTGGACTGATCTTTTTGGTGGGAGATGTTCTTTATTTTAGATAATGAAAGCAATCCATTACTACCCACCCAAATAAATGCGACCTCTCTCACATATATGGTTTATGCCGGAAAGATATGGACTTTTTATAATATTATATTAATTTTGATTTTTATGAACAGTTACTATTTACTAATACTCTAATAGTTACCTCTTCCATGATCAAATACTAACTAATATTAGAATTCTAGTATCTTGGAAGTTAAACTCCACTCAAATTCATAATATAAAGCTTTGTTCAGGAAACAAAAACACAGAAATTAAAAAGAGAAAAATCTGCAGATATACAAACCTGAAGCTCTGTAGCATCAGAAACCACAACTTTCCCATTGTAAAATATTGTTAGCTGTTGCTTCTCTTCTGTGCTCTGGTTATTCCTCCTATAAAAGGAAAGAGAAAAGTGAATATTCAATACCGTATGCATATTTACGGACTAATCCATAATTCATAAAGATTGGCATTTTTTATATGCTATAATTATTCCATATATGCATTTGTATTTTCTATTATATGATCAGTGATATTAGAGAAAAGGGGAAATATTTGAACTTTTCAGAACTCCAAACATAAATAGATAGAAAGAGAGAGAGAGAGAGAGAGAGAGAGAGAGAGAGAGAGAGAGAGAGAGACTCACATGGAGAAGTAAGGGGTCGTAGTGCAATCTTTAGGAGAAAAAGAAACACAAGGAGGGACAAGCCTTAGTTCCAAGTTACAGTTTCTTCTCATCTTTATTCAACTTCAGCCACAGATACTACTACAGATCAAAAGTTGGTAAAGAATGGAGCTCTGAAGAAGGTTCAAGGAAAAGAATATACTATATTAATTAATGAGTCAAGAACGGAAGTTGGAAACAAATTAAAGGATATATATATATAGGAGAGAATGAAGAAGAAGAAAGGGACTTTGAATATGTACACTACTTTAAATGGTACTACGTAGTATTTTAGATGGTGGAGTTGGGTGTGGGGGTCAAGGACTGGATTTAATATAGGAGTAGTTGATAAAATAGACGATTCAAACACGAATCTCACACTTCCATAAATAAATGGAAAGGTGTAAAAGAATATGTACAGAAAAATGGGCTTCCCTCACACACAAACAGCTGTTAATTACACGTGATACATGAGGTTTTTTCATATTTATTTCACTCCTATACATAATACAACGCCAACTTTATTCTGCGGTTTATGCGCTAATTTTGCGTCTTTATTATAGTGTTCCATGCACGTTTATCAGTCGGCCCGCGAGCTTTCCTTATTCTCCGTTTTAATTTATTTTGGCAAAAAAATGACTTTTGAAATTTCACGGTCTTAAAAGTTTTAACGATAGAAGTTTTGTAGGATCATAATATTTAGTTGGTTATAAAATCTTCTTATTAAGAGTAAAATTAATAAAATAAAAGGTTCACAATTAAATTATTTTTAAATATAAAAATATATCATTCTTTTGCAACGCACCAATAAGAAAAGTGTCAAATAAATTGAAATATATGAAGTATTTATTAATACTCTTTCTATACCATTTTATGGGGTGTAGATTGAATAGGCACGAAGTTTAACGGAAAATATATTTTTAAATATTTGTGAACTAAAAAAAGCGATAATATTTATATGGCTATAAATTATTATAAGAATAAATGAAAAAATTTAAAATTATATTATTTTTAAATATAAAAAAGTATCAAATTAAGTTTTTTAAAGATAAACCATAAAAGAACACGCATTACATTAATTGAGATAAAAGAAATATTTTCAAATTTATATTTGCTAAAGTTCTTTTAGAAAGAACAAAAGGTTGGAACACATGCTCAATTTGAAAGTATATAATATATGGATTTCTTCGAGATTTGCGAAATCATTCTTAATGCCTACCCCTAATAGCATGGTTATAAAAAGTTCTTTGATCTGGACAGTAGAAAAGATGAAAACGTGAAATTAAAATGTTGAAATATTTTGCATATTTGCAACAAAAAATTGGAGAACTCTAGAAATCATATATATTGCAAGTTGAATCATATATGATTGTGGAAATTTTTTATCTCATATAAATATACACTCCATTTTATTTTATTTTATTTTAAATATAATTACGCCTTGTGGTGGCGTTACCCTTCCTTTAATCACCAAAATTACACAATAGAGAGGTGGAATGTCAACTACCCTTACCTCTCAATTCCTGCAATTATTTGCACACACACAAAATATCTAAGAAACATATATCTCCCTCATATAAAATTTTATTTTTATTTTATGTGACACTATTTTCTTCTTAGCCTATTTCAAAAGAATAATACTTTTTATATTATTAAACAATTTAAATTTAGACTTCCTACTATGAGTTAAGGTCATGCTTATAGCCACATAAATCTCATGAATTTTAATATCACAAGTTGTAAAAGTCATTTTTTCTTTCATAAACGGTCTCCAGTCAAGCTGTATCATATAGATATTAAAACGAAACGAGTACTTTAGATAACTAAAATTATATCATGTCAAAATAAATACCCTCCGAAGGTGGGAGATTCTTTTCCACGACAGAGTAGATAAAAAGAAAACAATTAACTGTTATTCCCAATATCGTAGTTTATGTGTCATACTTTATATTTTAGTCACAAAAGAATGTCATACTTACTTATTTAGATATAATTTAGCTTTAAACTTCTCATTTTCTAATGAGATTAATTATAGCGACACATATTTTTATGAGTTATTTTGGATCAAGAGTTTTAAAAGTTATCCGTTGTTTATCCTAAAAAAACGGATTACAATTAAATTTATAAGTGATTTTAAGGATACGCGGATTAATTCAATACAAATAATGAATTGCGTTAGATTAAACAGATAAAGGACGTAATAAATTGTCAAACTAATTAAATGAAGTGATCCCGGACTCAGTAACAACTTTAATGGAATGCCTGCCTTTGATCTCGGGCGCACGTTAATGATGATTCGATGAACAAAAGTGAGAACTCTGAATAACAGAGAAAATAAGAGTATATTGCCTTGATATGCGTGTAACCATGTCCCTAATGAATAATCATACCCCCTTTATATAGTCGGAGAGTTTTACCCTAAGTACAATTTCATAAAAGGTAAAAATCTTGCGTTTTACTAATCACCGATTTTCTGCCGTTATGTGCCGAGATTCATGTCGTGACATCCGACTGGTCACGGATATTACGACCCTTTGTTAGTCGTGCTTGATTATCTGGTAATGCTCTCCGAAGTTTTTGGGATTCGAATCGAACCTGCGGGGTCGTAGCCCCGATGATTCTGAGGGCAGGTATTTTGCCCGGACCCCGACTCGAGGGATCCTTGCCTCGATTCTGGTTCCTTCCAGTCACGTCTCTTGCTCTGTTTACTTCATCAAAAACCGAGGCATCCCATGGGCTCGATTTTACTAGTATATAGATAGTCCCCTCGTTTCTTGGAGAGTAAGTTTACAAAAACGACGGGAAACGACATGTGCACTTCGATTCCTTCTTCAATACGCTGTGGCAGAAATGACAAAGAATCTGAAATGTCCCGTCAGTCGTGTCATTATGACTTCAAACGACCATCAACATGTCATCCCTTCGTTCATTGATTACCTTTTGATCAAGCTTCTACCTTCAAGTCTTCAGGATATCACTGCCCTTATCAATATTCTAACATTTGTACCTCAGTTCTTCAAGATTTATCAGTAAATTGTAAGCTTTTACTTATTTTCTACCCAAACCAGCGCACTTGACCTTTTATCTTCCAACCTTTCTTCATATTTTTCAAGCTTTTTCAAGATAATAATGGCTAAAACTTCCAAAGATATTCCCAAAAAGCTGGTTCATCTTCTTCACAACCGACCCCCAAAGTTGAGGAGCCCACTCCCAATGTGGTCGTCCATGAGAGATCCACTCTGGGTGCGGCTACCGATGCACCGACTGTTGAGCCTCCCTTGAAAATGTTCATCCCCGGGAGGTGCTCGATCGCCGATGACTTTAAGGTCGAAAAGCCCTTGTCGGTGCAGGGCCGATGTGAGGCGATATCTAGGTATATTTGCTCCATCACTGAAGACGTCCTTCCTGTGGTTCATAAGGACTGCGGCTGGGCAGATAAGGATATAGTTGTCCCCGGGCCCGAGGACGCCATTACTACCCATGTGAAGGGGTATATGAGTATTTACACTTTTTCCATCACATTGGGCCCGGTGGACCCGGTTATTCTAGACTTTTGCAAGAGGTATGAAGTATGCCTCGGTCAGATCCACCCATCGCAGTGGAGGATCGTAATCCTTCTTCGATACTTCGTGAACAAGACCGAATCCCGTCGGTTCACCATCGATCACCTTCTCCGCCTATACAGTCCCTGAATCTTCTGAGGGGGACTGATAAAGCTCACACGTCGGGCTAGCAAAGCCCCATTCTCGAGCATCGATGAGGACCGGGATCGGGGCTGGCAGGGATGCTTTGTTCGGGTGAAGACTGCATACTTGATCCCTTCCGAGGTGATACTATTCCCCGAGAAGTGGAATGCATCACATCAGCACAACTTTCCTTAAATATCGATTTTACGTTCATCTCCTTTTACATCACTAGTATTTGTGGTGGTCCAACTGCTGCTCGAGTCCCAAACACCATCCCTCACTTCAAGGAGGATCAAGGGCATTTGTTCGCATATGCCTTATTCCGAGCGCACATGGTGCGATCTCTCGAAGGACCGTTGGGAGGCCCGTTCTCATGGTAAAATCTCACTCCCGAATAAGTAACATTAGGCTCCCATTTTAGCATCTTATTCTCATTTCCTCTCTTTTCCTTTCGCAGGCTTGCCTAAGACCACTGAGCTTAGACCTTCGGTAGGGGACGAGGACCTACCCATTGATCCCTCTACTTCGGGGCAGCTCGGGGCTATAGCAGGAGAGAAGAAGAAAAGGAAGGCTCTGGGTTGGCCCGTAAGCCAAAGGAGAGTTCTAGTTCCCGAGCTCCCAACTCGGACTCACTTTATCGGCTCAAGGATGAGCCTGCGTAAGATGATATTTTTATGGCCCGTAAGCCGAACTTCCTTGAAGAGCGGGTGGCAACCAAGGGAAAAATAACAGAGGCTGATCCTTCTCAGGTTCGGGAGGCCTATGTAGAGATGAGGGCTGAGACCTCTCGAGATGCTGACTCAACTCCGCCCGGTGTCATAGAGATTTCTGGGTCGCCTTCATTCACTGAGTCCATGTTTGACTAAGCCCGAGCAGCGAAGGGGCAATCCAACGAAGGGGCCCATGGAGCGTACGATCCCCTTCGTTCTTTTTTCGAAGGTGTGGACTCGACCTCTCTAGAAGACTTCTCCAGGTTAGCTGACTTGGAGGTGCCGAGGAAAGACCCATTTTCAGAGGTCGGCGAGCTGAACGCGAGCCCAAAATTAATCAACCAGTTCTCTGCCTCGAGTGTGGATCCCAGCCTTAAGAGGTCAATAATCATCACCGTCCCGGAGGATGTCCGGGGTCTTTCTGCCCCAGTTGGAGTAGCGAGTTAACTCCGGTGCCTGGTAACCAAAGAAGACCAGGCGAGAATGAATGAGGTGGATGTGTCGTGCTTGTTCAACAAAGCGCAGCAGGCACTGAACCGGGTAAGGCATCATTACGCTCTTCCATTTTCTGACTTAGTTTTTGATATTTCTCATGTCTTCTCTCTTTTATCTTTTTGTAGGCCTCGGTACTCCATCATAAAAGTTTTCTCTGGTACTGGGACGAGGTTAACCATATCGAGGCTGAGGCCAGGGAGCTTGCCGAGAAGAGTGACATGTATAAGCTTCTCAGCGAGCAACACAAATGTGTCGTCAAGAGTCTCCGGGCCGAGTTAGATGTGGCTCAGAAGGATCACGCCGACTTGGTGGAATAGGTAAAGATTTTTGAAGTTAGCAATGACGGCTTAGCCATGGCGACTAATGACCAAACCTCGCAGGTCCAACGAAAGATTGACCGGATCGACCAGCTCTGGGCTGAAATGAATGAGGTCGAGGCCTTGATCGATGTCTGGAAGGGAAAAGTGGACCGACTGGTTTTAGAGAAGGAGACCGCCCAAGTGCAGTTGTCATCAGTAAAGGTCAAACTTTGAGTGGTGAAAGAGAAGGCTATTACACAAACTCAGCAAATCAAGGGGCTCCAAGCTCAACTGGGCTCGGCCATTACTGAATGGGATGCCCTTGGCAAGGAGATCAAAATAATGAGGTCTGAGTCAAAAATATCCAGGGCTGATGCTGAAGAGATGGTGGCCCAAAACAGGGATGATGTTGAGGCAGCCGAGGACCATTTGAAAGTTACTGTTAAGTACGTGAAGCAGTTGCCTTGAAGGAATACCCTTGAGGAGATCCATGCCCGAGGTTTCGACCTGTAGGCCAAGATCGAAGAGGCTCGAGGTAGAGGCCAAGAAGCTGGCTGAACCAGATAGTGAAGAAGGCTCTGAGGGCTCCGGCGAACCCAAAGATGGAGAAGGCCCCGACGGCTCTGGTGACGAGCCGGGTTCTGGTGGAGATCAGGCATAGGTGCCTTAGGAATTTTTGCATTTGTTTTTACATNGAATTGTTGTTAACCTCGAAGACCTCCTCGGTGATCTAGACACTCTTTACGGATGGTGCATCAAACGCAAAAGGGTCTGAACGCACCATCGTATTAAAGCCGCCCATGGGTCACATAGTTAGGCAATCTATTAGGACTGTGAAATTGACTAACAGTGAGACCGAGTATGACGCCATGATTGCAGGTCTCCAACTGGATAAAATCCTGGGGCCGGGGTGATCGAAGCCAAACGTGATTCCCTCCTTATGGTGAATCAAGTCAGTGGGACATTCGATGTGAAAGAGGAACGAATGCGAAGATTCTTGGATAAACTATAGGTAACACTGCTTTGGTTTAAGGAGTGGACCCTGCAACATGCACCCCAAGATCAAAACAGCGAAGCTGATGCTCTGGATAACTTGGGTCCGTCGGTTGATGACGACAAATTCAGTTCGAGAATGGTCGTACAACTTATAAAATTGGTAGTGGAAGAAGGCCACGCGAGATAAACTCAACAAGCTTAACCTGGGATTGGAGGAACAAGTATATAGATTACTTGAAAAGCGGGAAGCTACCCTCGGATCCTAAAGAATCGAGAGCTCTGCGCATGAAGGCGGCCAGGTTTAGCCTGTCCAAAAATAACGTTCAGAAGAACGTTCCCACTCACCATATGTTTGGGATCAGGAGACACCAAATATGTTTTGAGGGAAGTTCACGAAGGCACCTACGGGAACCATTCAGGGGATGAATTGTTGGTTCGTAAGATAATCAGAGCCAGCTATTAATGAATCGACATGGAGAAAGATGCGAAGGAGTTCGTGTGGAAATACGACGGTTGTCAGAGGACACACCGATGATCCATCAGCCCAGGGAGCTACTACATTTGGTTTTGTCACCTTGGCCATTCATGAAATGGGGAATGGACATCATCGGTCCACTGCCATGGGCACCCAGTAAGGCTCAATTTATATTATTTATGACTGACTATTTTTCTAAATAGGTTTAGGCATAGGCATTTGATAAAGTTAGAGAAAAAGAAGTTATTGATTTTATTTGGGACCACATAATATGTCAGTTCGGGATGCTGGCCGAGATCGTATGTGACAACGGGAAGCAGTTCTTCGGCAGCAAGGCAAGCAAAGTTTTCGAGGACCATAAGATCAAAAAAATCTTATCAACGCCCTATCACCCTAGTGGGAATGGGCAGGCGGAGTCTATAAACAATACCATACTCCAAACCTTTAAGAAAAGGTTAACCGATGCCAAAGGAAAATGGAAGGAAACTTTTCCCAAAATCCCGTGGGCATACCGTACGACCTCAAAGTCTAGTACCGAGGCCATCCCATTTTTGTTGGTCTATGATGTCGAAGCACTAATACCGGTTGAGGTAGTAGAATCGAGTTTCAGGTTCTGATATACGACCGAAGAAGTGAACGGTGAGGCCATGAGCACGAGTAGAATTATTAGATGAGAGATGCAAGGCCGCCCTCGTCCGGTTGGCCTTCCAGAAACAACGGATAGAAAGGTATTACAACCGGAAGGCCAACCTCCAGCATTTCAATATTGGGGACTTGGTGTTAAGAAAGGTGACACTGAACACATGAAACCACGAAGGGAAGCTGGGACCGAATTGTGAATGTCCATATCAAATTATAGATATTACCGGTAAAGGTTAGTACAAACTCGAAGCATGGAACGGTGAGCGGATACCGAACAACTGGAATGTGACCCACTTAAAATGATACTACTACTAAGGTACGACCCCATTCATTCTTTCTTGATATGTATTGTGAATTGGAGTAACAGTTGTAGGCAACAGCCAAAGGATGATGTAGTTGTTAGGCCTGAAAGCACGTGTTGCACTCTTTTTTCCTTGAATATGTTTTGTCCCAAATGGCTTTTTTGGCAAGATTTTTAATGAGGCAACAGTGGATTGTGCAAACTTAGGATTGAAGACCAGTTTTGCATCAGAATCGATTGTCACCTCAACAGTATCTGAGCCCTCCCGATGATTGACCTCGATCACCCTCGGGTAATGATTCTTAGCAAGGAAGGAAACTTTGTATTCGGTGGATAGGATTTATTGTAAGGGCCAAATGGTCAAATGAATCGTACCCACATAGACCACCTAAGCCATAACACGGAGCTTGTACACACTTACAATCTTGTATATTATGCATAGGAATGAAAGAAAGTTTCTACCGTGCAGATACATATTTTGTCCCTTGAGACTATTACATTTTGTTCCTTAAGGATATCGAGCCCCAAGGTTGCCTCTATCTGGATCCGATAGATTTCCCCCACTCGGGGACTGTCATCCAAGACAGGCTCAGGCTATCGAAGACCGGAGGTACAAAACCTATTAGGCAGTGCCTGAACTTAAAAGGCTACGGACACCTCCACTCGAGGTCTGTCGTCCAAGACAAATTCGGACGGCTTGGACTATCGAAGCCTGAAGGTACAGATCCTATTAGGCACTTCCTGAACTTAAAAGGCTACGACCACTCCTAAACAATGGCTTGAATACGTCCATAGCCCGTAATTAAAACATAAATCCTTCAAAATTTCAAACCTCTTCAAAGGTTACCCTCGGCAATATTATAGTCTAAGAATATTTAAACAAACACTTTGGGGAAAGGCTTCCGGTCATACCGATCCCCCACAAGTTTCAAACAAAACTTACGTCGAGAACAAATCTTGTTCGGACCTCCGGACAACAACTTATTACTACGTTTTACTCCGCGCTAAGGCATTTGAAATATTTGTAATTGTAAAAAGATACGCTAAAAGTAATATACTTGAAAATTATCAAAAGAGAAAAGCCTTATATATATATATATATATATAAGGTTTTTCTCTTTTGATAATTTTCAAGTATATTACTTTTAGCGTATCTTTTTACAATTACAAATATTTCAAATGCCTTAGCGCGGAGTAAAACGTAGTAATAAGTTGTTGTCCGGAGGTCCGAACAAGATTTGTTCTCGACGTAAGTTTTGTTTGAAACTTGTGGGGGATCGGTATGACCGGAAGCCTTTCCCCAAAGTGTTTGTTTAAATATTCTTAGACTATAATATTGCCGAGGGTAACCTTTGAAGAGGTTTGAAATTTTGAAGGATTTATGTTTTAATTACGGGCTATGGACGTATTCAAGCCATTGTTTAGGAGTGGTCGTAGCCTTTTAAGTTCAGGAAGTGCCTAATAGGATCTGTACCTTCAGGCTTCGATAGTCCAAGCCGTCCGAATTTGTCTTGGACGACAGACCTCGAGTGGAGGTGTCCGTAGCCTTTTAAGTTCAGGCACTGCCTAATAGGTTTTGTACCTCCGGTCTTCGATAGCCTGAGCCTGTCTTGGATGACAGTCCCCGAGTGGGGGAAATCTATCGGATCCAGATAGAGGCAACCTTGGGGCTCGATATCCTTAAGGAACAAAATGTAATAGTCTCAAGGGACAAAATATGTATCTGCACGGTAGAAACTTTCTTTCATTCCTATGCATAATATACAAGATTGTAAGTGTGTACAAGCTCCGTGTTATGGCTTAGGTGGTCTATGTGGGTACGATTCATTTGACCATTTGGCCCTTACAATAAATCCTATCCACCGAATACAAAGTTTCCTTCCTTGCTAAGAATCATTACCCGAGGGTGATCGAGGTCAATCATCGGGAGGGCTCAGATACTGTTGAGGTGACAATCGATTCTGATGCAAAACTGGTCTTCAATCCTAAGTTTGCACAATCCACTGTTGCCTCATTAAAAATCTTGCCAAAAAAGCCATTTGGGACAAAACATATTCAAGGAAAAAAGAGTGCAACACGTGCTTTCAGGCCTAACAACTACATCATCCTTTGGCTGTTGCCTACAACTGTTACTCCAATTCACAATACATATCAAGAAAGAATGAATGGGGTCGTACCTTAGTAGTAGTATCATTTTAAGTGGGTCACATTCCAGTTGTTCGGTATCCGCTCACCGTTCCATGCTTCGAGTTTGTACTAACCTTTACCGGTAATATCTATAATTTGATATGGACATTCACAATTCGGTCCCAGCTTCCCTTCGTGGTTTCATGTGTTCAGTGTCACCTTTCTTAACACCAAGTCCCCAATATTGAAATGCTGGAGGTTGGCCTTCCGGTTGTAATACCTTTCTATCCGTTGTTTCTGGAAGGCCAACCGGACGAGGGCGGCCTTGCATCTCTCATCTAATAATTCTACTCGTGCTCATGGCCTCACCGTTCACTTCTTCGGTCGTATATCAGAACCTGAAACTCGATTCTACTACCTCAACCGGTATTAGTGCTTCGACATCATAGACCAACAAAAATGGGATGGCCTCGGTACTAGACTTTGAGGTCGTACGGTATGCCCACGGGATTTTGGGAAAAGTTTCCTTCCATTTTCCTTTGGCATCGGTTAACCTTTTCTTAAAGGTTTGGAGTATGGTATTGTTTATAGACTCCGCCTGCCCATTCCCACTAGGGTGATAGGGCGTTGATAAGATTTTTTTGATCTTATGGTCCTCGAAAACTTTGCTTGCCTTGCTGCCGAAGAACTGCTTCCCGTTGTCACATACGATCTCGGCCAGCATCCCGAACTGACATATTATGTGGTCCCAAATAAAATCAATAACTTCTTTTTCTCTAACTTTATCAAATGCCTATGCCTAAACCTATTTAGAAAAATAGTCAGTCATAAATAATATAAATTGAGCCTTACTGGGTGCCCATGGCAGTGGACCGATGATGTCCATTCCCCATTTCATGAATGGCCAAGGTGACAAAACCAAATGTAGTAGCTCCCTGGGCTGATGGATCATCGGTGTGTCCTCTGACAACCGTCGTATTTCCACACGAACTCCTTCGCATCTTTCTCCATGTCGATTCATTAATAGCTGGCTCTGATTATCTTACGAACCAACAATTCATCCCCTGAATGGTTCCCGTAGGTGCCTTCGTGAACTTCCCTCAAAACATATTTGGTGTCTCCTGATCCCAAACATATGGTGAGTGGGAACGTTCTTCTGAACGTTATTTTTGGACAGGCTAAACCTGGCCGCCTTCATGCGCAGAGCTCTCGATTCTTTAGGATCCGAGGGTAGCTTCCCGCTTTTCAAGTAATCTATATACTTGTTCCTCCAATCCCAGGTTAAGCTTGTTGAGTTTATCTCGCGTGGCCTTCTTCCACTACCAATTTTATAAGTTGTACGACCATTCTCGAACTGAATTTGTCGTCATCAACCGACGGACCCAAGTTATCCAGAGCATCAGCTTCGCTGTTTTGATCTTGGGGTGCATGTTGCAGGGTCCACTCCTTAAACCAAAGCAGTGTTACCTATAGTTTATCCAAGAATCTTCGCATTCGTTCCTCTTTCACATCGAATGTCCCACTGACTTGATTCACCATAAGGAGGGAATCACGTTTGGCTTCGATCACCCCGGCCCCAGGATTTTATCCAGTTGGAGACCTGCAATCATGGCGTCATACTCGGTCTCACTGTTAGTCAATTTCACAGTCCTAATAGATTGCCTAACTATGTGACCCATGGGCGGCTTTAATACGATGGTGCGTTCAGACCCTTTTGCGTTTGATGCACCATCCGTAAAGAGTGTCTAGATCACCGAGGAGGTCTTCGAGGTTAACAACAATTCCCTTATGACTTCGGGTATTAAGGCCGGCGTGAAGTCAGCCATGAAGTCTGCCAGAATTTGAGATTTGATGGCAGTTCGGGGTCAATATTCAATATCATACCCATTAATTTCCACGGCCAATTTGGCCAATCGTCCCGAGAGCTCGGGCTTGTGCATTATGTTCCTTAATGGTTAAGTAGTCACGACACATATGGGATGACACTGAAAGTATGGCCTCAACTTCATGGAGGTGCTTAGCAAAGCGAGCGCCAATTTCTCTAGGTGAGGATACCTCGCTTAGGCCTCGCCTAGAGTCCTGCTAACATAATATATAGGAAATTGCGTGCCTTCTTCTTCCCGAACTAAGACTCCACTCACTGCTATCTCGGATACCGCTAAGTACAAATACAACTGTTTGTCTACCTTTGAAGTATGAAGCAAAGGTGTACTCGAAAGGTACCGTTTGAGATCTTCCAAAGCTTGCTGGCTCTTATTGGAGGACCTCAAAATGAACCGACCCAGGGCGGGTATGTGCCTAGTTAGCCTCTGAACGACCTTGACGTTATCCATCACGATGATGTTTTCTTTGGCCTTGATCTTGTAAGGATTGATCTCGATCCCTCAGTTGGATACCATGAATCCAAGGAACTTCCCCGATCCGACTCTGAATGTGCATTTCTCTGGGTTCAGTTTCATATTGTATTTCTTCAGTATGTTGAAGGTTTCCTGCAATTATTCCAGATAATCCTCTGCTCGTAGGGACTTAACTAACATGTCATCAATATAAACCTCCATTGATTTTCCTATTTTCTCCTCGAACATTCGATTTACTAGGCATTGGTAAGTGGCACCAGCATTTTTTAGTCTGAATGGCATTACATTATAATAATAGGTGTCGTATTAGTGATGACGGAAGTCTTTTCTTGGTCACCTGGATCCATCCGGATCTGGTTGTACCCGGAATAGGCATCGAGAAAGATGAGTATCTCGTGGCCGGTCGTCGCATCGATCATGCGATCAATGTTAGGCAAAGAAAAAGAGTCCTTAGGGCATGCCTTGTTCAAGTCTTTGTATTCTGCACATATTCTCTACTAGAAATCCGGTAAAAACCGACCAAAAACACCGACCAATGTTGGTCGGTAATGGCCAAAAACCGATCAAAACGCGACCATTTACGTGTGGACGGTATTTTTG
>AWOL01S0078539.1:20026-34613 GCA_000715115.1 Nicotiana otophora | reverse complement strand
ATGACAGTTAGTCAGGCCCAACTAGGCTCAAAACTGCAACAGGCTTAACGAACGACAAAGGAGGCAGCCCAGTTCATGGAACTTGGGCCTGAGTTCCCAATGAACTAAATGGGTCTAGTATTCATGCAAAGAAAAAGAGAAAGAATCAATTAGTATGCGCAAATAAAAGGTGAAGTAAAATAAAGATTATTATAAACATAATGTAAAGTAAATATAACAGAGCTAAATTTTCATTTGTGTTAATCCCCTGAAGCTTAATTAAGGTTAGTAATTATAGGCTTAGGATGAACCATATTTACTTATAAGGTTCCCCTATGGACCCCTAACACTTCAGATTTCATGCGGGTCTCTTGGACCCCGAGCAATACTTATGCCAGGGATGGGTTCCTAAACAGTAAAGTCAAACCCGCACCAAAAATCCTTAAGTACTTAACCTTATTCTTTTGTAGAGGTTTAAGCACAGAGAAGTCTCAGCTTAACATTCAACCAAAAACAAGTCCCCAGGAAGTCTCACAAGATCAACATGAAACAAACTAGTNCTAAATTTTTATTTGTGTTAATCCCCTGAAGCTTAATTAAGGTTAGTAATTATAGGCTTAGGATGAACCATATTTACTTATAAGGTTCCCCTATGGACCCCTAACACTTCAGATTTCATGCGGGTCTCTTGGACCCCGAGCAATACTTATGCCAGGGATGGGTTCCTAAACAGTAAAGTCAAACCCGCACCAAAAATCCTTAAGTACTTAACCTTATTCTTTTGTAGAGGTTTAAGCACAGAGAAGTCTCAGCTTAACATTCAACCAAAAACAAGTCCCCAGGAAGTCTCACAAGATCAACATGAAACAAACTAGTACAAGTACAAAAGGTTCATTATGATATCTCAAACCATCATCACACATTTTAGAGATTCAATCACATAGAGGCATCAATAACTTAGGACAAACAACCATTTTGGGAATTGAAGCCACCATTTGAGTATAATTCCATAAATAGTCAAAAGTTAACACATATTTGAGTTTAACCGTGATCATTGCCAGAATAAGGGTAAATCACTACATGTAAGTCCTCAAAAGTTTTTAATAGTTTGAAGGGCTTAAGAGTCTATTCAGAACCATTCCATATTCCAAGACATTTACAAAGTCCTCTTAGGAGTCACTGTTATAAATGAGTTGAATCAGAAGAGAGTTACATGCACATGTAGTTAACTGTATACCCCTGTAGGAATGCTTGATATGCTACAAACAATTTCAGCTTCAAGAAAGTCATTCTAAGTGGTTTCAGGAATCAATAGTTAGCAAAATACAAACCTATGCACTCATTCACTAACTTTATCGGAGGTCCAATATTTCATAAGGACTTAATCAGAAAGAGTTCCTTTGAAGAAAGTTTGGATTATCAGAGTAAGTTATAGAACATCATAACAGCCTCAGAACAGTCCTTTCAACAACAAGCAAACAAGTACATAGTTGAGACTTCATTACACACTAAGAATCCATGCTAACATCTTACTCAGAATCATCCTAAGAGGTTACACTAATAGTTAGAACAACTGGGACATTAAGCATGAATAGCAGGTTCAACTTCTAGTCTCACTATTTGAATCCTATAGGCATGGCATCTAACATAGTAATACATATTAGCAACATTCAGTTAAATTTCTAAGCTATCAGAACTAACAGTACTCAAATCATATCAGTGAAAACCTTTTGGACAGTGTTCTCAGACACCAAATGGTCATAAGATGACAAGAGTGCATGCTACAATTAAACAAGGAAAAATGGACATGGGATTGCAAATCATCATTTTGCTTATTCAAGAAAATAGGATCACATATTAAGCTCTAAAATATAAACATGCCAATCTAGGTAGACAAAGTTTGACATATTCAGATTATCATGATAAGCAAAGCATATCTGCTAACATAAATCATTCCACTTAGATGAACAGAACAATGTAGTACGAGAAGCATGATTGTCAACTGAACCTATTAACTAAGAAGGTCAACATGCCAACATAGGAATAACTACTACGGGGGCATTCAATTAGCTAAGCATATTAACATGGTAATGACTATTAACAAAGATTACCCAAGACAACACAAGCATAAAACTATTCAATTAGTTAAGCAATACTCTTTGATAATATAGGTATGAGAAACAGAGTTCAATGATCACCATAATATGTTGAGTTAAACAATAACAAAGGGGATAAACACAACTATTAACATGAAATATTAGTTGATTAAGAGAAAAACAACACAAGCAGCAGAACACAATAGAAGGTCACATGCTTGACTGATTAGTATCATGAAGAAAAATAGGCAAGCGACTAACAAAAAACACCAGATGAATGAAACAATGTGATAATATAAAGTGATTGAATAGTGGTCTACTGACCTTCTTCGGGGCAGCAGACCAAGTAGTAGTTATTAGTTATTTAGGAACCAAAGCCCACAATAGATTCTCTATAGTTGAACTCGAACAAAATGATAGAAAGTAAGGAAATTAGAGAAGAAATTTCAAAATATTTAAGAAGAGAGCATTTAATAGACTTCTTAAGGTGGTTTGTTGTGTTTGGTGAGGGCATTAAAGCCCTCTATTTATAGCTACAATCAAGACTTAGGGTTTCACTCAGATTTTAAAAATCTAGGAGATGATAATGAGTGGTGATGACTGAGAAATGACTAAATCAGGAATGGGAAAAAGGGGCAAAGATTTTTACCTCCTTTGAACGATGAGTGGACTAGCCGTTGAAGCCAAACAGTCCACCGGATAAAGCCAATATTCAAAGGTCAATGCATTTGACCTCTGGACCATTGAACATCATGATGCGGGCAAGATTCTCATGTATCTGGAGGATGCATGCAAGTTTTAATGCTGGATTCGTAGGAGATAAGGCGTGATGATGAGATTCTAAAACTTTCATGTTTTGGTGGTGTAACGGCCCGATTGGTCATTTTGATGATATAGTGTATTGTTTGGTGGTTTGAGGCCTTGAGTATTTTCACTTCAGGTATTATAACTTGCACGTATGATCGGAATTGAATTTTGGGAAGTTCGGAGTTAGTTTGGGAAGATAATTCTAATTTCGGAAGCTTTAAGTTGGAAGAATTAACTAAGGTTTGAGTTTTGAGTAAATGACCTCGGAATCGGGATTGGAAGGTTCCAACAAGTTTGTATGATAGTTTTGGACTTGGGCGTATGTCCGGATCGTATTTTGGATGACCCGGAAGCGTTTCAGCGCCTATTGTGGAAGGTTGGCGTTTTGGAAGAATTTCATAAATTTGGGATGAAGTGTATTTCAATGTTATTGATGTCCCTTTGGGATTTCGAGTCTGGGAATAGCTCCGTATGATGGTTCTAGTGTTGGGAGCGCATCCGGATATGGATTTGGAGGTCCGTAGGTCATTTTGGGGTCATTTGGCGAAAGTTAGAAATTTGAATGTTTTTAAGAAGCTTGACCGAGAGTGGACTTTTTGATATCGGGGTCAGATTCTAATTCTGGAAGTTGGAGTCGGCCCGTAATGTCGAATGTGACTTGTGTGCAAAATTTGAGGTCAATCGGACGTGATTTGTTAGGTTTCAGCATCGAATGTGGAAGTTTAAAGTTCTAAAGTTCATTAATCTTGAATTGGGGTGCGATTCATGGTTTTGACGTGGTTTAAGGTGATTTGCGGCCTCGAGCAGGTCCGTTGTATGTTATGGGATTGGTTCATATGATTAGACGGGGTTCCGGGGGGTCTCTGGTGTGTTTCGGGGTGGTTTCGCAAGATTTGCTGCTGCTGTTGCTGCTACCTGGTTTCCTTCTTCGCGAACGCGATGGGATTCATGCGTTTGCGAAGGAGACTTGTGGGGGCTGCTGGATTTGCCCATCGGAAATGCGATGGGAGAGACGTGAATGCAGAGCTAAGGTTGTGGAAGCCTACGCAAACGCGGGTAGGCGCACGCGAACGCGAACGCGAATGCGAAGAGAAAATGAGTTGGGGGCCTGCCAAGCGTTAAGCCTTAGCAAACGTGGCTTGAGGCCCTTGAACGCAAAGTGTAGGGAGTCACCAAGTTCGCAACATGACCATTGGGTCGCGAACGCGTAGAGGAGAATATGGAGGCAGTGTATTTAACCTTCCCGATTGCGAAGGCATTCCCGCGATCGCAAAGAAGGGCGGGCCTAGGCAAATTGGTTTTAATGTGAGGTTTGGCTCATACCCTCTCATTTTTCACTTGGGTGGGCGATTTTTTTAGCTTTTGAAGAGGAGACTTTCATCATCTATATCAAGGTAAGTGATTCCCACCTATTGCAAGTTAAATACTTGGATTATATATAGATTAAAACATGAAAATTCATGAAAACATTGTGAAAAATATGTGGTTTTGGTAGAAAACCTAGAAATTAGTATTTTTGAATTTTGACCATGTATTTGGGCATGGAATTGAGAATAAATCATATATTTGAGTTCATAATGTTATGGGTAATGTTTATCTTTGAAAAGTTTTGGAATCCGGGCATGTAGGCCCAAAGGTTGCTTTATCGGCTTTTCGAGCGGAGTTGGGAATTTGTCTAAATTGATTTGTTATGAGTATTACAGTATATTTTTATTGGTTCAAACATTATTTGACTAGTTTTGGAGTTACGTGCATCGGTTTGAGGTGTTAGAGGGCTTTGGAACCGGTTATGGAATTTCGGAGCGAGGTAAGTCTCCTGTCTAACTCTGTGAGGGGAAAATTACCCCTAGGTATTGTATATTGATGTGTGCTACTTGTAATAAGGGCTACGTACGCGCGAGGTGACGAGAGCCCGCATATAGCTACATTCATGTTATTATCCGGGTAGGCTTAGGTTCACATCATGCTATAGTTGTACTATTTGAGAAATCTCTCGCCTATTAAATTCCTCTGTTTTACATTACTACTTGAGACTAGACTTACTATTGTAGAGACTTCACGAGTTCATGATTAGTCACCGAATAATTCTACTCCTCTTACGACATGTTTACGTGATATATATGTTTCATTGAAAGGTTTTTCTTAAAGAAATTACAACTCATATGTTTATTCGTGAGTGGGGTCACGGACCCGTCAAAGCTCCTTATTCTAATTGAATCGGGCCGATCGCCTTGACAGAATTTATGTACCCACTCTCATGGGAGCAGACCGTTCACCTCGGCAGTTTAATAGATGCATCTATGGTTCGTGCTGTTCGACCCTCGGCAGTGCACAGTTTATCATTTATGTTGGATCGGGTCGTACGCCTCAGCATTTCTATAAAAATATCCTCATGGAATCATGCGTAATATTTGGCAAGAAGCTAGAGTATTTGTGAGTCTTTCCCTGATTTGCATTATAACAACCTATCTGGTGAAGTCCATTATACATATATATATATATATATATATGTGTGTGTGTGTGTGCTCCGGTTGAGGAGAAATTGCTAATTAAGAGCTTGAGCTTATTGTAAGGAGGATAATCGTACCACAGATTTACAATTGATTATTTCATTTATTTACTTTGCCTCATATTTGTTCACCTCCTTACTGTACCTGATATTATTGGACCACTAGTGAGTGTCGATGTCGACCCCTCGTCACTACTCCCACGGGATTAGGCTAGATACTTACTGGGTACACGTGGATTTACATACTCATACTACACTTGCTGCACATTTTTGTGCAGGTACTTTTATGTATGGTGGTCCTTCGGGCACGGAGGCACGGATGATGCGGGGACTTGCCGCGAGCTGCATTTCAGGTTATGATCCGCAGCCAGCAGAGACTCCTCCAGGGTTATTTGTATTTTTCCTGTATAATTTGTATTCCACACAGATGTTGTATTTTATTTTACTTCCTAGATGATGCTCATGCACTTGTGACACCGGGTTTTGGAGGGGTACTTATGAGTTGTTCAGTATTGTAATTGGGATAATATTATTTTTTACTCTGTAAATTTCATTTTTGATTATTTAATTGAAGGAAAATTTTGATTTTAAAATACTAAAATGAATAATTGAGTTAATCAACTATTGTTGGCTTGCTTGGCAGCGGTGTTAGGCGCCATCACGACTATTAATGAATTTTGGGTCGTGTCAGGTGGTAGGGTTCCGGGGCTTGGAATTCAAAATTGGGTGAGGAAAAAGGTATACTCAACGGGATTCGCGGTTGAAAGAGAGAAATGATGAAGCTTTGATTATCTTCAGTGACCTTGCACTTATTTGTGCAAGGTCCAACAATGGCAGGAGGTGTGAGGTGATGAGAGAAAGGAGATGAAAAGGAAAAATGGGGCGGCTAGTCTTTGGAAGAATGATTAGGGTTTAAGAAGAGCTGGCTAGTTAAAATGGGAGATTGCATGGGAGCCGTTGGATAATATAGATCAACGGCTCCAGATTTTTGGAGATTAAAAGATAGAAAAATATTTTTGGAGAATAAATCGAGGTCCGTTAGATTATTTTGATCCAACGGTTGAAATAAATACGTTGGGTGGTCTTAAAATTAAAGAGAAATTGTGATCAAATTTGGACCGTTGATGAATTTGATCAATGGTCCAGATTGATTGTGTTTGTTATGTGAGTGATTTGGGGAGGTGACGTGGCGTGATTGGCGGAGAGTGAGTGGCGAGGATCGCCAAGTAGGATGGGTAGTGGTGATCAACCGGGTCAGGGGGTATTGGGCCAATATTGTTGGGCCAATTGATTGGGTATAGGATGGATTGGGCATTTAAATTATGGCCACTTGAATTAAATCAATCAATTTGCAATTGTAACCTATTTTAAGTTTTAACCCTCTTTTTATAATTAAATTAATTAAACTATTTTAATGCCGAAAAAATATTATAAAATACAATTAATAGACGTATTATTAATTAATTATTGTAAGCTATTTTTTTAAATTATCAAAATAATTATAATGCTCGTCTATTAAATTATGAAAGCTAATTATTTGATTAAAGTAATATAGGTAATATAATTATAATTATTTAAGACCAAATTATTATTAAATATATAATTAATATTGTTAGCTATTATATACTTATTATTACATATTATATTGTTTATATTTGAGAAAAATAGATATTAATAATTTTAAAAATACTCTACTACATTATTGCTGATCAATAATCGTAAAACTTTAATTCAAAAGGGGAGGGTAAAAATTGGTCCTCAACAGTTCCAGTAGTGAGGGAGTTCTCAGATGTGTTTCCTGCAGACATGCCGGGCATGAAACACGATAGGGATATTGAATTTCATATTGATTTGGTACCGTACACTCAACCCATCTCTATTCCACCATATCACATAGCACTAGCAGAGTTGAAGGAATTGAAAGAACAATTACAGGGATTTCTTGATAAGGGTTTCATCAGGCCTAGTGTGTCACCTTGGGGTGCACCAGTGCTTTTTGTGAAGAAGTGTAATGACCCGGCTGGTCGTTTTGAGTATTATAACCCCATTTCCCTATTTATTGCTTCTTCTATATTCATTTGTGATTATGTGACTTGCCGGGGTGGTTGGTCTGGTTCCGGGATGTTTCAGAGTGAATTGGAACACTAAGTCCTAAGGGTGGAAGCTTAAGTTGAAGGAGTTGACCGGAGTTGAGTTTTATATAGACGACTCCGGAATAGAGTTTTGATGGTTCCGATAGCTTCGTATGAAGATTTTGGAATTAGGATTATATCCAGATATTTATTTGGAGGTCCGTAGGTCATTTTGGCTTGAATTAGCGAAAGTTGGAAAGTTGAAGGTTTGGAAGGTTGAGAGATTTGACCGAGAGTTAACTTTGTTGATACCGGGCTCGAATTTTAGTTTCGAGAGTTAGAATAGGCCCGCTGTGTCATTTATGACCCGTGTACCAAATTGTAGGTCAATCGGAGTTGGTTTGATAGGTTTCGGCATTGGTTTTAGAAGTTGGAAATTCATTAGTTTCTTTACACTTGAATTGGGGTGCGATTCGTGATTTTAATGTTGTTTGATGTAACTTTAATCTACGACTAAGTTCATATCCTGTTTTAGGATGTGTTAGTATGTTTGGATGGGGTCCCGGGGGACTCGGTTGTAATTCGGATTGAAATTGGATTGAGGTTTGGACTTGGAGAAATTATGTTGGTTTCAGTTTTGGTGTGATCACACCTGCGTGGTTTTGGCCGTAGGTTCAGAGCTGTAGAAGCGGCCAGGCATGCGCAGATGCAGAGGAAGGCTGGAGGTTGTGGGATCGCAGGTGCGTGAAAGATTCCACAGAAGCGGAAGTGAGAAGGAGGATGAGCTGGGCATGGGTTTCTGCAGAAGCGGATGTTGGTGCGCAAACGAGTGTCTGCAGATGCGACGGAAGCCCCGCAGAAGCGGAAGGCGACTGGGTGTGCAAGAGCCGCAAATGTGGAGAAGTTCCGCAGTTGCGGGCATTGGGCTGCATATGTGGTGAGGCAGAGTTTAAGTGAGTTCTGCAGATACAGGAATTGCACCGCAGAAGCGGAGATTGTGACTGCCAGTGCGGTTTTGGTAGACAGAACATAAATGTCGAAGGGTTTGGCATATTTATCATTTTTGGACTTGTGGATCTCGGCTAGGGGCGATATTTGAGAGGGATTTCACTATAATTCAAGGGGTAAGCTACTTGTGATCACTTATGTCCATAAATATTGAATACTCATTGATTTTTACACCTAGATTATGTGTGATTGACGTGAAATTTGGGGGATTTCTAGTCTATATATTGGATAGTAAGATTTGGGGATTTGAGGGTCGATTTGTGATTGGAATTAGATGATTTTGGTATGGTTGGACTCGTAATTGAATGGGTGTTTGGATTTTATGAATTTTGTCTGGTTCCGAGGTGCGAGCCTTGGGTTGACTTTTTGTGTTGACTTTTTAAATTTGGTTAAACATCTTAGCTTTATCGTATGGAATCGATCCCTATATATTGTATTGATTTTATTAAGAATTTTATGATTAGATTTGAGTCGTTCAGAGGACGATTCGCGAGGTAGGGGTTTGTTGGAGCATTGAGTTGCGCACTCTGAGGTTGGTAGAACTTCTAAACTTGGAAGTGAGGGTATAAAACCCTAGAAAACATATTATATGGTTTGCGTTGGGGTGACATACATGCTAGGTGACGGGCGTGTGGGCGTGCACCATGGTAATCATGATCCGGTTGATTCTTTGTACAGTGTTGTTATCTAGTCTTGTCCTATCAGTGAAAACCTTACTTGTTAGAGTAATTGAACTGTGATTCATGTTAAAAATCATGTTTAGGCTATGTGCTTATTCTGTTGAGACCTAGTGAGGTTATTTCTGCTATTTTGAGTTATCTGCTTTAACTGCAATTATGTACTCGGTCATGATCCTTCATTTGCATATAATATCTCAGTCTCTATTATCTTTTATTGTTACATCACATGTTATTATTGTTTGGGTTGAGTAATACGAGATTGTGAGCCCTTGAGATTTGAGAGATTGATGACTGAGGTGGGCCTGAGAGCCGGGTTGTGAGTGTTATTGTGGATGGGGTTGCACGTCGTAATAGATCTTATTGGCTTATTTATTATTGTGGATTGTGCTGCACGCCGCAACATGACTTATAGGATATATATATACACGTGCTTTGGTGAAGGGCATCGATGCCAGGCACCTATATAGTGCTGAGTGATTATGATTGTGATGAGTGGGTATTTGAGATAGACAACTTGAGAACTCTGAGAGTGTGAGTACCTGGAAATACCACTATGCTACCTTAAATTTGACATGCATTGTTGACATGTAGGCATAGAGATGTATCATTCCTCATGCTAGCTATACTTGAAATGTTATTATCAGTGTTGGTCTCTAATTGTGAACTTGAGAGCATGTTTAAATTTTGTACTATGAACGAGTTGAATATGGAAGTTACTCTAAGTTATTTACTATCATTGTCATTATCTTACATGCGTTGTCATTATATTGGTTCTGACAGTATCCTTATGAGCTCGTCGCTGCTTTCATCCAAAGGTTAGTCCTGTTACTTATTGAGTATATTGGGCCGGTTGTACTCATACTACACTTTGCACTTCGTGTGCAGATCCAGGTACATCTGGACGAGGTGATTAATAGATCGTTGCCAGTACTTTCTTGGAGACTTCGAGGTAGCTGCTACGGCATCCGCAGACCTTGACTCTCTTTTATTTTATTATCTTCTGTACTGCTCTACTTCTCAGACAACTGAACTACAATTTTGGTTTTTGTTGATACTTGTAGTGCTCATGTACTCTTTGACACTAGATTTTGGGGTGGTTGTAGTAGCATCTTAGTAATTGTCATCAGTTGTTTATGAGATTTTCCGCTGTGTGAGCTTATTAAAATGTGTTTTATTTAAATGTTTAGGTTTTATATGATTTTCAACTTGCCTAGCAAGTGTGTTAGGTGCCATCATGACAAGTTGGGATTTTGGGTCGTGACGAGTTGGTATCAGAGCCCTAGGTTACTTAGTTCTCACGAGTCATGAGCAGGTTTAGTAGCATCTTGTAGATCGATACAGAGATGTCTGTACTTATCTTCGACGGGCTACTGAACCGTTAGGAAATGTCACTTTCTTGTATTCTTGTCATGCATATTTGTTAATTCCGGAATATGAACTTATATTCTTCTATTCTTTTATAGATGGTGAGGACACGTGTGATAGGATCAGGCGGACGGCCACCAGTATCACTAGCTAGGGCCGTGATAGGCTGGGGCCACTCTAGAGGTCGTGGTGTGGCTCGTACTACAACTAGAGCAACACATGTGGAACCACCAGTTGCTCTAGCAGAGGAGCAGTCACCAGATGTTGTTGAGCCAGTGGGACAAACTCAGGCACCAGCTGTGTCCATTGTGATCTCAGGCCTTTAGAAGGCCTTAGGCCAGATTTTGACTGTGTGCACGAGCCTGGCTTATGCAGTCTCTGTTCCAGCTGCACCAACCACTTTCCAGGATGGGGGAGGTGCTCAGACTCCCACCGCCCATACTCTAGAGAAGGTAGCTTAAGGACTCCAGACACAGGGGGTACTACCAGCCCAGCTGGTTGTAGCTGCTCGGGCCTAGGTTGGCCCACCTATGAGTGATGAGGAGAAGAAGAGACGAGCATTTTGGGAGGATTAAGCCTCCAGAGTTCAGTGGGGCAGTCAGAGGATGTTCATGATTTTATAGATAGATGCTAGTGGATCCTTCGCACATCAGGTATTTTGGAGACCAGTGGTGTTTCATTTACTACTTTTCAGCTGACAGGGAGATCCGACAGATAGTGGGTAGCCTATGAGTTGGGCAAGACACCCAATGCGGCACCACTTACATCGCATGCGTTCTCAGTTCTCCTCTTAGAGAAGTTTGTTCCACAGACTTGCAGGGGGGGAGTTGCGTAGGTAGTTTGAGTAGCTACGCCATGAGGGTATGACAGTGACTTAGTATGAGATGAGGTTTGCAGAGTTGGCTCATCATGCGGTATGTTTGGTTCCTACTGAAAGGGAGAAGATTAAGAGGTTCATTGATGGCCTCAACTATGGATTACACTTCATTATGGATCGGGATGTAGCGATGGGTGCAAAGTTTGAGCATGTAGTTGATATTGCTAGATGCCTAGAGCTGGTTCGCAGTTAGGAGCATGAGTAGCGGGAGGCCAAGAGGCCTCATAGTTCAAGTGGTTTCAGTAGTGCCTCATCTGGAGGACAGTCCCATCACAACAAGGGTCGTCCTTATAGGCCCGCTCAGATGGATCGTCCAATTCATTGTGGTCCTTCAGCTAGTCATGGTTTATATAGTACTCATTGAGGTTAGTCATCTTTCAGTGCTCTTCCAGCTCAGAGTTCATCCCGTTCTCTATTAGTTCAGGGTTCGTCAGTACCTAGTTTTTGTTGTGGCTATTCTGGTTCTCAGAGTCTGGTTCAGTCCCCACCGCCATTTGTAGATTGAGGATGCTACGAGTGTGGAGAGTCGAGGCATGTGTGTAGGTATATCCTCCATCTTGTGAGAGGTCCAATTCAGCAGAGAGGTTTTCACCAGTTACATCACCACCCGCTCAGCCAGCTCGAGGTGAGACTTAGGCAGTTTGTGGTTGCCCGAGAGGGAGAGGTCGATCAGGCTCGATTGTATGCTTTTCCCGCCAAGACAGAGGCAGTTGCTTCAGATGCAGTGATCATAGTATTGTTTCAGAGTGCCACAAGGATGCTTCCATATTATTTGACCCTGGTTCCACTTATTCATATGTATCATCGTACTTTGCTCACTATTTGGATATGCCCCGTGATTCTTTAGTTATGCTTGTTCATGTATCCACATCGATGGGTGATTCTATTATTGTGGACCATATGTATCGGTCATGTGTCGTGACTATTGGGGATTAGAGACGAGAGTTCATGTCTTGTTGCTTAGTATAGTTGATTTTGAATTGATTTTAGTCATGGATTGGTTGTCACCATCTCACACTATTCCGGATTATCATGCTAATACCGTGACGTTGGCAATGCCGGGATTCCCTATGGTTGAGTGGAGAGGTTCCTTGGATTATGTTCCCAGTAGAGTGATTTCATACTTGAAGGCTCAACATATGGTTGAGAAGGGATGTTTGGTATATTTGGCCTTTGTGAGGGATGTTGGTGCTAATACTTTTACCATTGAGTCTGTTCCAGTAGTGAGAGACTTTATGGATGAATTTCCTATAGATCTGTCAGGAATGCCACCCGACAGAGACATTGATTGTGGTATTGACTTTGTGTCAGGCACTCAGCCTATCTCTATTCCTCCATATCATATGGCACCAGTAGAGTTGAAGGAATTGAAAGAAAAACTTCAGGAGATACTCGATAAGGGATTCATTAGGCCTAGTGTGTCGCCTTGGGGTGCACCGATGACTTAAGAACAAAGTTACAATTAAGAACAAGTACCCACTATCATGCATTGATGACTTATTTGACCAGCTTCACGGTACTAGATTGTTCTCTAAGATTTATTTGAGGTCTGGGTATCACTACTTCAACATTCAGAATTTTGATATTCTGAAGACGATATTCAGGACTCGCTATGGTCACTACGAGTTTCTTCTGATGTCTTTTGGGCTGACCAATGCCCCAACAACATTTATGCACCTGATGAATAGTGTAGTCCAGCCATATCTTGATTCTTTTGTCATAGTATTCATTGATGATATACTGGTGTACTCACACAACCAGGAGGATCATGAGTAGTATCTGAGGATTGTACTCCAGACCTTGAGGGAGAAGAAGCTTTATGCTAAATTCTCCAAGTATGAGTTTTGGTTTGATTTTGTGGTATTCTTGGGGTACGTGGTGTCTAGTTAGGATGAAGGTAGATCCGAAGAATATTGAGGTAGTTCACAGTTGGCCTAGACCATCTTCAGCTACTAAGATTCAGAGCTTTCTTGGCTTGGCTGGATATTATCACCGGTTTGTGGAGGGTTTATCGTTCATTGCTGCACCTTTGACTAGATCGACTCAGAAGGGTGCTCCGTTCAGGTGGTCTGATGAGTGTAAGGAGAGCTTTCAGAAGCTCAAGACTACATTGACCACAACTTTAGTTCTAGTTTTGCCTTCAGCGTCGGGTTCATATATGGTGAATTGTGATGCTTCTCGAATTGGTATCGGGTGTCTCTTGATGCAGGAGGGTAGGATGATTGCTTATGCTTCACGCTAGTTGAAGCTCCATGAGAAGAACTACCCCATTCATGACTTAGAGTTTGCTACCATTATTCATGCATTGAAGATTTGGAGGCATTATCTCTACAGCGTGTCTTGTGAGTTATTTACAGATCATAGGAGTCTACAACACTTGTTTAGGTAGAAGGATCTAAATTTGAGACGACGAAGATGGTTGAAGTTATTAAAAGACTATGATATCACCATTTTGTATCATCCTGGAAGGCCAATGTGGTGGCTGATGCCTTGAGTAGAAAGGCGGTGAGTATGGGTAGCCTTCCATATATTGCAGTTGGCGAGAGACCGCTAGCATCAGATGTTCAGGCCTTGGCCAATTAGTTCGTGAGGTTAGATGTTTCAGAGCCTAGTAGGGTTCTAGCTTGCGTGGTTTCTCGGTCTTCTTTGCTTGAGCACATCAGAGAGCGTCAGTATGAAGACCCTAATTTTCTTGTCCTTAAAGACACAATGTAGCACAATGATCCCAAGGAAATTTCTATTTGATATGATGGGGTGTTACGGATGTAGGGTCGGATTTTGTTTCCCAATATGGATGGGTTGCATGAGTTGATTCTTGAGTAGGCCCATAGACCACAGTATTCCATTCATTCGGGTGATGCGAAGATGTATCAGGACTTGAGGTAGCACTATTGGTGGAGGAGAATGAAGAAAGATATAGTGGAGTATGTGGCTCGGTGCTTGGACTGTCAGCAGGTGAAGTACGAGCATTAGAGCCCGGGCAGTTTGCTCTAGAGGCTTGAGATTCCCGAGTGGAAATGGGAGCATGTTATCATAAACCTCGTTGTTGGGCATCCACAGACGTTGAGGAAATTCGATGTAGTTGGGTGATTGTGGACCGGTTGACTAAGTTCGCACATTTCATTCCGGTTGTGACTACCTATTCATCAGAGCGGCTGGCTGAGATCTATATCCGCGAGATTGTTCATCTTCAC
>AWOL01S0078537.1:2490-20058 GCA_000715115.1 Nicotiana otophora | reverse complement strand
AGCAGTGCACCTTCTTCCCAGCTGACTTGGTGAGCCACACTTCATTCTGGGGTCATAAATCTTCTGTACTTTGTGTATTTTGTTTGAGGTATAGTTGGGGCCTTGTTGCCGGCATTATCGTTGTACTCTCCTTTATCTATAGAGGCTCCGTAGACATAATATGGGTTGTGTATTGGTGCTGGGGAAAGACAAACTATGTTATGTTGTGGATGTATTACTTGTCCATTTGGGACTTTAAAAATGATGAAATAATTGGAAATGAATTGGTATTGTAGACAAGAATAAATTTTCATCTAATTAATGATAATATGTATTATCTCTATTCATGGATGAGTTTGGGTAGAATGAAATCTAACAGGCTTGCTCGATCGGGTTTACTCAATTGAGCACCGGTCGCGCTCCTCGGTTTTGCGGCGTGACACCTAAGTATTTCCTTCTTAAATGATATATGACCATCCCTTATCTTTACAAGCATAGAAAGCAAGAGAACAAATTACTAACAAACCTTCAAACTAATAAGAAGTCTAAAAGTTCACGAAGTAGTCATATGACCCTTGCTAACGTTACCACTCTCCAAATTTGCTACCTAGTATGTGACTTTAAGAGTCACCATTCCTTAATGCAAGGCTACCACGTTGATTGTTATCCATTACCAACAATTAATCACCAATCATCTTAATTAAGTGTTAATCTCCCACTAAAATTTATAATTACCCGATTATCCACATAATAAAAAATTATTTCAAATTACTTATAATACTACTCACTTTCAACACACTTTATACATCTTACTATCATGGTCATGTGGTACCTTGTATGGCACTAGTCCATGAATACGTGGTATTATAGCTTGGACCGTATTTTATCCCCCAAATTTACTTATCACTTGTTTGAAATAGCATAATACTTATAATCTCAAAATAATCTCATTCCCGAGCTTACGTCAATTTACTTATGGCGTACTTTCATGTACGAAAACATGGGGTATAATAGTTATGGCGAAACCAACAGGTTGAAGAGGCAACATGGGAGGCCGAGGAAGAAATGAAAAACAAGTACCCTCATTTGTTTGAATAGCTACATAATAGTTTCTATGAAATTACTTCCTATGAACTAAGTATCACTTGTACAGTTTATGCTCAGGGTGTTTCCTTTCTAGTAATATATTACTTATGAGGCCATAGTTGGTATTGTTTCATATTGTGTTGCATCGTTGGTTTATGTACATGCTTTTAGGATTGGTTTTTGGTATTCTCTGATAGGTGGATAGGCCTAGTTACAAGGAAAACTCTGCAACAATATTTGGAAATTTTTAGAGTTAGAAACAATTTGGGTT
Source organism: Nicotiana otophora (assembly GCA_000715115.1). Classification (NCBI taxonomy): domain Eukaryota; kingdom Viridiplantae; phylum Streptophyta; class Magnoliopsida; order Solanales; family Solanaceae; genus Nicotiana; species Nicotiana otophora. The sequence continues at coordinate 18,722 of AWOL01S0078537.1, read as the reverse complement.
TGCTAGTGTGTTAAGTAACAGCTGGGTCATGATGAGATTTAAGGACGGATTTAGACCCTCATTCGAGAATGAATGATCTTAAGTGATGGAGGATGTAAGGCCCCGAAAATATTTTCTAACACCCGGGGTTTCATGGTGCCGAGGTAGTCGTATGAACTAATGGTAATAGAGATTCGTTAGTGCGAGCTTGCAAGCCGCGGTAAAGACTTTTTGAGTTTAAAAGCATGCTGTGGAGTTGAAGGAAAATGTCTAGCAGAATAAGGCATTTCTGCAGCCTATTATGCAGCCGTAGAATATCCGCAGAGTGAGGCAGTCATTTGGGTGATTTTTGGATGTCATTTCATGGCCCATTATGCGACCGCAAAAAGATTTCACGGGATGCACACTGATCATAGAACAAGCATGGAAATTTTGTGGAGGGAGGTTCTGTGGCGCATTATGCGACCACATAACAGGTCTCCGAACCGCATAACGGTCATAGAGTGGGGCAAACTAGCCCAGTTCCGGAGGGTATTTCACGGCCCATTTCGCGGATCGCAGAAGCTTTATGCGGTCGCATATGCGACCGCAAATCCCATTTCGGAGCTTCATTTTTAGGTTTTATAACCCGACCCCACTTTAATATTTAGACACAATGGACAATTTCTGAAGGGAGAAATTGATATTTTGAGAGAGAGAAAAGGCTCTAGAGAGGGAGAGAGTACCTCAATCAATTATTCCCCAATTTATACTCAAAATCTTGGAAGAATTAACAAGGGAAGCACACTAGGTCTTCATCCTCGAGGTAATATTCTACACCCTACCTCTTAATTTCGAAATTTAACTAGAAATGGGAAATTAATAAGAGAATTCATGGGTATGGGGGTGGCTTATTTTGAATGCATGATTGATCATGGGTTGTAGGGAGACTGTTGAGATAAAATAGTAAAAAAAGGGGTTGTGGGAAGGAATCCTCCATAAAAGGACCTTGAAACTTTAATTTACACCTAGTGCTTGATAAAGTGCTCAAATGAGCTAGAACCATGATCATCTTCCTAATTTTGGTTCAATTTGTTACTTTTCTAAAATAGATTGAAGTTGCTAAGATTTCCATAACATTTTAGAGTTAAGGAAGCTCAAGTGAGGTATGTTGGCTAAACTTTTCTCTTAAAAATTTAACCCCACAATATCCATGTAAATCCCGAGTAGCTCATTGTGAATCGATTGCCCGAATAAGCTGGTGTCGAGATATCCATGATCAATAAGTAATTCAAATGCTCGTGTTATGTTGTACTACTATTTGAGAATGTGTTCAAAGTATGTGTTGCATATCTAAATGCCTTGACTTCAAGTTGTGTTTCAAATGAAAGCTAAAGAAAGATTGTGTAAGAAATCATGATATACCAAAGACTTCTTTTTGCTCAAATATGTGATTAATGTCTTGAATTGAAATATCTTATTGTTGGAAAGTCCATAATGACGGTTGAAAGTAAAAAGGTGTGCATGAAATACAAAACATGAAATACAAATCACGTAATGCGAAATGTGAAATATGAAATACGACCAATGTCCCAAGAGAAATAATACAATTGTAACCATTAGGGCCAATGAAATAAAGAGATTTGCAAGAAATATTAAACAGGATGATTGATAGAAAAGGGTGATGTCTCACATGAGACGGTCTAGCCGATCGGGTCGTGATAGGACGCCATGCCGCACACATGGCGGTGACTGTGTTAGACATTGTAATTGAAATTGTGATTTGGCTGATGTCCTGTATGAGACGGCCTAGCCGATCGGTTCATGATCGGACGCCATGCTGCACACATGGTGGTGACTGTGTCGGAAATCATTATCGAAATTGTGAATAGTAGTATACTGGTAACAAATATTTCCCAACTTAAAATTTGGAAATTTATTTAAAACTTATCTTATCTGTAATTTGAGATTTGGTAATTGTTTGAGGCTTTAACTGATATTATCATTGTCCTTACATGCATTACTACTCGTTTCTTTGAGAGAGTGTTTAGTCATATATACTAGTACTATTCGACAATACTAAGGTCCCTTTTGCCGGGGACGCTGCATCTTTAATGGATGTAAGTGGTTCCACAGCAGGCAACACTAATAAACGATAGCACTACACGCTTTTCCCATCTAATTTGGTGAGCCCCACTTCACTCGGGTCAAGTATGTTTTGTTCATTTTATCACCATGTTTTGAGGTATAGCCGGAGCTTTGTTGCCGGCACTATCATTGTACTCTTTTGTATCTAACAGAGACTTCATACACATAGCGTGGGTGGTATGTCGGTGTGGGGAAATNTGGTGTGGGGAAAGTCAAACTAGTAATGTTGTAATTATATCACACGTTCCACATTAAACTATGAGAAAGTATGTATTTTGGAAGCTTATAAATGATGTTTGATGATAATGAATTGGTGTTGTTGTTTACTTGATCATCCCCACAGATTAATTAATGAATTGGATTTTACTGTCATTCATGAGTAAGTTCGGGTAGAAGGTATTGTACAGGCTTGCTCGTCCGGGTTATCTTAATTGAGCACCGGTTGCATTCCCCGAGTTTGGGGCGTGACAATAGGTGTTNTACATGCTTGCTCGGCCGGGTTATCTTGGTTGAGCACCGGTTGCATTCCCCGAGTTTGGGGCGTGACAATAGGTGTTTTATAAGCCGTCCGATAAGCCCGGTAATGCATCATCAAGCTTCGTGGACAAATCTGTCTGATTAGCATTCCCCGTTTTAGACAAGATACTCTTTATCTCCCGGTTGGAGATTTCCACTTGACCACTAGCTTGTGGATGATAGGGAGTCGTGCCCTTGTGAGTAACACCATACTTGCTAAGTAAAGTTTCAAAAGCCTTTTATCAAAAGTGTGACCCCCCATCGCTTATGATTACATGTGGACTACCAGATCTTGTAAAAATATTATTCTTCAAGAAAGCCACTACACTTCTCGCCTCATTGTTGGATAAGGCAACAACCCCAACCTATTAGGACACATAATCTACTGCGACAAGTTGTAAGTGTTTCCGCAAGAACTCACAAAAGGGACAATAAAGTCAATGCCCCAAACATCAAAAATATCAATCTCCAAGATGGTTGTGCGAGGCATCTCATTTTTCTTTGAAAATCCATCAGCCCGTTAAGATTCATCACATCTTTTCACTAAGTCTCTTGCATCGTTGTAAAGAGTATGCCAACAGAAACCACAACTAACAACTTTGGCTGCCATTTTTGCTCCACCACGGTGACCACCATATGGCGAAGAATGAAAAGCACAAAGAATATCGCCTTGCTCTTCTTGTGTTACACACCTTCTAATCACCGTATCCGAACAAATCCGGAAAAGCTAAGGTTCATCCCAAAAATAATATTTACATTCTCTTTTGAACTTCTTCCTTTCGTTTGAAGAGAACTCATCCAAAATCATTCTACTTATAAGAAAATTTGCCAAGTCTACAAACCACGACACGTCTTGTAAAGAAATTTCCAAAAGTTGCTCACCGTGGAAGGAGTCATTGATGTCAAGGCCATCATGTGGCCTCCCCTCCTTCTCCAAATGAGACAAGTGGTCTGCCACTTGGTTTTCACTACCTCTCCTATCTTGAATGTCAATATCAAATTCTTCCTGTAAGAGTACCGATCTCTTCAACCGAGATTTAGAATCCTTTTTGCTCATAAGATAGCAAAGCGCCACATGATCATTGTGGACAATAACCGTGGCACCCATCAATTACGGGCAAAACTTGTCAATGGCAAATACACTAGCAAGGAGCTCTTTATCGGTGATGGTGTAACTAACATGGTCACTATTCATCATCTTACTAGCATAGGAAATCGGATGAAAGGCTTTGTTAATACGTGGCCTCAAAACAGCCCCAACCGCTCCGTCACTTGCATCACACATTAGTTTAAAAGGCAAACTACAATTTGGAGTGGTAATGATAGGAGTAGTTGTCAACTTGAGATTCAATAGTTCAAAAGCCCTCATACAATCATCATTGAAATGGAACTTGGCATCCTTCTCAAGGAGCTTGAACAATAGGTACACCGCTTTAGAAACATCCTGACAAAGCGCCGGTAGAAACCCGCATGGCCTAGGAAACGCTGCACACCCTTCACCGAAGTTTGGGGTGGAAGATTCAAAATCACCTCAATATTCTCCTTGTCAAATTCAATTCCATTCCTTGAGATTTTATGGCCAAGTACAATGCCTTCCTCAACCATGAAATGACATTTCTTCAAATTGAGCACCAAATTGGTCTCATCACATCTAGCCAACACTTTGTCCAATTTTGCAAGAAAATCATCAAAAGAATCCCCAGCCACCGAGAAGTCATCCATGAAAACTTTAAGGTAGTCCTCCACCATGTCCGTGAAAATAGCCATCATACACCGTTGAAAAGTCGCCGGTGCATTGCACAAACCAAAGGCATCCTATTGAAAGCAAAAGTACCGTAGGGACATGTAAAGGTTATTTACTCTTAATCTTCTGGAGCAATGAGAATTTGGTCGTAGCCCGAGTACCCATCAAGAAAATAATAGAAAGATCTGCTGGCGAATCTATCTAGCATTTGGTCTAAGAAAGAAAGTGGAAAGTGATCCTTCCTTATAACGTTTTTGAGCTTACGATAATCCATACAAACCCTCCAACCGCCACCGTTTTTATAAGAATAAACTTATTCTTATCTTTGGTAACAAATTTCGTGCCCCCCTTCTTTGGGACACATTGAACCAGAGAGTTCCATGAACTATTGGAGAAGGGGTAGACAACCGCGGCATCCAACCACTTGATAATCGCTTTCTAGACAACTTCTTGCATAGCCTCATTGAGTCTTCTTTTATGTTCAATGGACGGTTTAGCACCATCCTCCAACTTGATCTTATGCATGCAAAAGTCGGGACTTATACCCGAATATCTGCCAAAGTCCACCCAATAGCTTTCTTCCTCTTTTGTATAGGTTGCTCATAATGATAAAACTAATCGCGCATTCAAAACAAGTAGGACTACACATAATAGCAAAGAGAGGATCATGTTAGCCTCCGCACGTAGCAACAAAGCAAGCAAATGAGTTCCAGGATAAACAATATACCATTTCAGGATTAAGAAGTATTTGAGTCGTTAAGTCTTATGGGCATGATTTCTATACGATTCTAATTTCAAGTCCTACAGGCAGTGCTGCTGTTCCAAGTTAACTAATTTGCAGATTACATGTGTTATAAAACCTATAGATATGATTTCTAAGTTGTTTGCGCAACGGGTAGTGAGACCTATTAGAAAACTTTGCATTACCAACGTTTGATTCTATAGACATGCTCTCTAGGCATGTAAGAATATCCTATAGACAAGATTTCTAATGGTTGGTATTTGAACTCGATTTTGGCGTACTTATCCTGTAGGCATCCTATCTAGGTGGCAGTATAATAAAATAATAGAAGCAATCGATTAATTAATTAGTTAAGACCCTATAGTCATGGTATCTAGATGAGCATTAACAAAGGTATGTATGATTACAACCCTATAGGCATGCTATCTAATAATCATATAGAAGTATACATGAGAGCAGGTAAAATATTTAGTTAGACAATCATGCTTTTCAATAATGTACAAGTATTAAGCAAATTAAGTGAAGTGTGTGATTTCCTATAGGCATGGTTTCTATGTGTGTACAGAAATAAATCATGTCGAACAAAGTAGCAAACAAAGCAGGTAGGTCCTATAGGCATGCTCTCTACCCGTTTATGCGATAATTACGAGACCCCAACCCTTTTCACTAATCTCCGCATCGTTTTGTTACAAATTATTATAGGACCTATTGAATAATTACAGGTACAAATACGAATACATAATAATCCACTAACAATTGTGCCTTCAGATAGGTTTAGAATTCCACGTGGACTGCAGGCCCAGACTCTAAGTGCAAACCGTGTTTTGTATTCTTCCAATTCCAAAGCAGGCACAACATACTAGACCCAGATGAATAATTTCTTACCCAAAGTATGTTAAGCTTGTCTATACAGATGACACTACACACAGAGTCAATTGAACAGCTCTGGAAATTAAAACACTTAGTCTTTAAGTTGTGACCAACAAATCCTCCAACCAAGACTTATAGATAAGGTCATATAAATACTTACGCGGCAAGGTTTGTGGTTGTAACTCCAGAAATAGAGTTTAAGAGCAACACAGCTATTTCAAATAAAGTTCCAGAACAAAGCTTGGTCAAAACACCATCCTAAGGAGCCTTAACCAGGGATTTGAACATGGAATTCTAAAAGTGTCATGGGCAAGAATCCCAACCGTCATAGACATAGAAATAGGAACATAAAGAGAATCATGATGCATACTCAAATGCGAAGCAAAATATGAAGGCACATCAGAATATGTAGAACTCGGATCAAAGAACAAGGAAGCATCTCTGTGATACACTGAGATTATACTCGTAATAACTATATCCGGACTCCTCCTCCTCAAGTCTAGCTATAAATGCATAACAACAAGGTTGAGCACCACCAACCTGACATATTACTCTCGAAAGACCTCTCACTGGCTGGCCTCCATATCTAACTGTCTAACCTCTACCTCTGGCTACCTTACCCTTGCCTCTATCTGGTTGTGCGGGTGGTGGAGTAACCAGTGCCGAAATCATGGCACGAGTACCCTACTCTTGTATACTGCTATGCAGTTTGGGACAATACCTCTTGATATGACCCGCACCTCCACAATCAAAACACTCTCTTGACTGGCATGGTAGCAGAATCAGAGACTAACCATAATGAATCGAATAACCACCATGATAGCTTTGATATGGTTTTGCACTAATTGGAGGTAAAGGTACACTAAATGGTAGCTGCTTGGAACGAGGTCCATAAGTACCATGACTGCCTGAATTTCTATGTGTGACCTGCAGAGACGACTGAACTGGCCTGATAGGATGGCCTCTACACAAACAAACCTGCCTCTAGGCGACGCACCACCGTATCCTGCAAAATAACAGGGCCTCTTATCAGAGGTCGTCTCCATAGCCTGGCCCCTTATGCTCTCGATCATCTTGGCGATCTCCACTATTCGAGTAAAACAATATCATCCTCGGTCTCTCTAGCCATCTATAGACTAATTCCATATGTAAGGCCATCTATGAACCTTCGCACCTTGCACCTCTCAGTAGGAATCAGGATAGCTACATGGCATGATAAACCTACAAATTTGGTCCAATATTGTGTAACGGCCATGCTACCTTTCTGAAGGTTCTCAAACTGACTGCAGAACTCCTCTCTCTGAGTGAAAGGGATGAAATTCTCCAAAAACTAATATGAGAGCTGAGCTAAAGTGAGAGGAGGTGAATCTGCTGACATGCGTGAACATATACTTGAGCCACCACCTCTTGGCAGAACCATGTATTTGAATCACTATGAAATCAACTTTTTGGACTCCACTCTACCCATGTTAGGCAATATCTCATGACAATGGTCCAAGACATCATGGGAGTCATCAGAAGGGGAACCACTAGTGTGAGGGAAAATAATTTGTTGAACTTGTCTAACCTCTTCAACCCCTCAACTGACATTGCGGGTCTCTCCCTAGGCTGTGTAGCAACAACAACCAGAACTGTCCAAACTGGTAGTATTGTTGGGGTCTGATACCCATAAGCCATCTACTCTACAGTATGTGTAGCAGGAATTTAGCTTCCCCCCAGCCTGAGAAATGCTTTTGCCATAGGAAACAAACTGTCATGTGCCATACTCTTTGTAAAACCAACCATGCGGACTAAGGGGTACTGAAGCACTGGGGTAGAGATTAACTACTCTAGGACCTGCGGTGGTCCTACTAGTTTGGTTGGAACAGGAATCTAAACATCCTTCTTTATCCGAGCTCAACAATAGGTGTCGTTGCACGTGCTCTAGGCTGAGCTCTACCTCTTCCTCAGGTTCCACCTCATCCTCGGCTTCTACCCCTGGTACTGGGCGCAACCTACGGCTCCGGCTCCTAAGCAGTTGTGGATGTCGTACGTGTCCTCACCCTCTATTAGAGAATGAGTGAATAATGATTCAAATTCAGCGATAGAACATAGTCGCTAATAGAGAAAAAAAGAAAGTGAAATTTCCTAAAGCCTTATAGCATCTAGAAGATAAGAACATACGTCTCCAGCCCGATCCTCAAGTCTCTACTAAGCTTGCTCATCGCTCGTGAGACTTAGGCAACCTAGTGCTCCGATACCAACTTATAGCGACCCAGGATCCCAACCACGGGGTTGTGATGGTACCTAGCATCCGCTTCCTAGACAAGCCAATATTAGCTAAAAAGTTAATCAATTTAACAATATAAAAGCAAAACATTAAGAAATTAAGACTAAAACACTTTGTAATATAATAATCTGAAAGCAACATTGTCTAGTCTAATCCCAAAAACTGGTGTCACAAGTACATCAAGTCTGTGAACGCTGTGGAATTCTACCTCTAGTCTCCTGATAAAACGGGTCCGAGCAATCTCTTCTACTCACCATAGGGGATAACTCCGGGATCTATACAAGAAGTGCAGAAATGTAGTACAAGTACAACCAATCCCATGTACACTGTAAGTGCCAACCCTAACCTCGACGAAGTAGTTACGAGGCTATAACAAGGCTATCACTATGAACCTATATGAAAATGAGTAGAAAAACAATAATGAAATAGGGAAGAACTAATTATTATGATAACCGAAATAAGAAATACATAACAGAGAGCCCCATAATATCATCACTACACAATTTCACAACACAATACGTGAAACCAACAACAAAGAATAACCATAATACAACTTCCCCATTGCAGTGTGCAACCTCATCCACTTATATAATACTAATACCATTGTAGTGTGCAACCCGATCCATATATCTATATAATAGCGTTGCGGCATGCAAATTGATCTACATATATATAATACCATTGCAACATGCAACCCGATCCATATATATGTATAATACCATTGGAGTGTGCAACCTAATCCACATATATATAACACCATTAGGGCGTGCAACCCGATCAACATATATATAGATATATATATTCTTCAAACAACTATGGCGTATCTCAAAAAAGGAACCAAAACGTATATATTCTCTAAGACAAATCCAATATAACACTTTAAAGTGAAATAGAAATCAAGTAAAGACAAATGCACAAGTAAAGGTATGAGATAAATAATAGCATCTATCTAATAACATGTAGATCATAGAACGAGTAAGATTCTACAATAAATAAAGGCATGGATACTTGGAACATATAGCAAATAGAGGCGTGTAACATGTAAAGGAACGTTTGACAAGTAGAGACATGCAATATTTATAGCATGAAACAAGTAATAACTTGGAATAAAAGAAGGCATAATATAGTTGAAAACATGCAATTAATTGGTCCACCTCGCATGTTTAAACCCATAAAAACGCATATACACTCGTCACCTTGCATATACCTTGTTCCCACACATAAATCAAGTAGCAAATAGACCAATGAAGTCCTAATTCCCTCGGGTAAAGGTTAACCACGACACTTGCCCTTTTTCCGGAAACAAGTCAACAATCTAACACGGCATTCCCTTTGGACCAAGCCTCCAGACCAATCAAATATAGTAAAATATTGTTCAAACACATCAAAACAAGCTGTAGAAACTATCCACAAATGCAAAAGGTTCAATGTTTAACTAAATTGAAAAAGTCAATAAAACGTTAACCCGAGACCACATGGTCAGAATTCGAGACTTAGACCAAAACCCAATTACTCATTCACCCCCCGAGCCCTGCTATGTGATTTATGTCAAATTCGACATCAATTCGAGATCAAAATCTAAATTTTATAAAATTCCTAAATTCAACACAAAACCCCCAATTTCTGAATTGAAATTCATAAATTTAATGATAAAATTAATGCAATAGCAATTGAAATTGATTTCTAACAAGTTAAAGCTACTTACCATTGATTTTGGGAAGACATTCTTCTTCGATATTCGACTCTATAGAGTTTAGGGTTGAAAGAATGTTGTAAAATGATCTAAGACTAGAAATTTAAAACTTTTTGCACAGATGCAGATGTCGCAAAAGAGATCAGTGCCCCAGCAACAATGTTGTTGCATATGCGACATGTCCTTTGCATTTGTGAAGACCCTCCAACTTGCGAATGCAGAAAAGGCTTCACAAAAGCGAAGCAGCACCCAACCCTCCAGTGTTGCAAATGCGATGCCTAGATTTTGAAAATGTGGTCTTTTCATCGCAAAAGTGAAGTCCCAGCCACCAGTCCCCCGTTGTATTTGCAAGTCTGACATCGCAAATACGAGGCTCCCAATTGCGATCAGGTCCTCGCAAATGCAAGGCTTGCAGATCAATACCAGCAGATGTTTGCATCAGCTGTCCAGATCTTCCAAAATATATCTGAAACTCACCCGAGCCCCTCGGGCTCCAATTAGAACATTCATAAAAGTGAAATAACATTACACAAACTTGCGCGCTACCTCAAATCATTACAATAACACAAAATATCAAGAATCAATCATCAAAACTCAAGATATTCATCTTAGCAATTCAATTTTCTAATTGTTCATTTAATGCGCTGAAACGGCCTCGGGTCACCCGGGACCCCAACAAAACATTTTTACAAGTCCAAAAACATCATACTAACGTATCAGAATCATTAACAATTGATCTGAGGTCGTTTACCAAATAAGTTGACCATTGTCACCTCTAGTTATGTTTAAAGCCAAAAATCACTTTTTCTTTAAACGTTTGATATAAGCTTTCTGGAAAAGCGATACGGATCAAGCACACAAGTTTGTCGATATAGATAAAGCTATAGGAGGTCCCGAAACATAGAAAATGAAGCTAGTACTCAAAATAACCTAACGGGTCATCACATGAACAATCCAACATCTTCCTATCAATATAAAGAATAGTGTCAGTTATTATTCCCAAATGTTCTTCTCTTCTATATTTAATTGTTAGAGTTTTACTGTCGACTATTCTTCATCCTTTTCTTTTCCAGAAAAACTCTCATTATAGTACAATATATGTTCTCATATATTTCTTTAATCTATGTACAACGGTATCTTATCAATTGATAGCTATCTTATTTCTTTGAATTACTTGGTATTTCTTTTTCTTTTTTTTTGAAAAATTATTACCATGTAATAGCATGTCGTTGTATTCAACAGAGCCTATATGATAGTTTCTAGGCTAATTTGTCTCTATATATATGTAAGAGAGCGATAGGAAAGTGAGATGGCACCTCTCTTAAGCAAAAAAGGCATAATCATCTTTTTTCTCTAATGTTGTTTTGAATTTTTCATCATTCTTTCAATTTAGTTTACATTAATATTTTTTTATTACTCACACTTTTTAATCTTCATAAACTATACTTTTAATAATATCAATCACTCCCATCCATTTCATATCCATAACTCCCTAATGATTAATGTGTAACTTTATGGTAATTTTTCTTTTTTTAATACTATTTTCCCTAATTTCTCTCATTTAAGTTGTTTAACACAATGCAGTAATCAAGAACCCAATGTAGTACTTTTCTAGAATATAACCCACATAGCTTTAACACTTGAATACCATTTCCATTTATCTGTGTTGTCTTTTATTTGCTTTAGAATTTAAAATTATACTTTCACAACACATACCACCTTAACTTCTACTATTTATAATATTCATAACTCATATGCATTTCATATTCATAACTCCAAAATATTAAATCTAAAAAGTAACATACCTTATGGTATTTATCTATTTTCCCTATAAATATTCATAACTTTGTTTCATGAGACCCCTACCCAAAGATACTCTTTTCACCCTTTATCTCACATAGTAATGTCATCATATTTACTGTAATATAGGATTCATGTTTTAGTTTGGCTCTATCACGACCCAAAAATACCACCTTAAGGGTCATGATGGAACCTAGTTCCTAAGACTAGGTAAGCCTATCACATAACAAGATCAACAGATAAATAGCAACTCAAATATTAAAGAAAGCTGAAAAAGTAACATAACATAACCAAAAAAGAAATACAATACTCTAATTCTAAAACACGCTAATACTGAGTCCTAAGCTCTACAGAGAGTGTACAAGAAGTCTCAAAATACAACATTGTTTGGGATATAATATACAGTAGTAAGGAATCAATAGAAGGTGACTTCGATGCATGTGAGCGGAACAACATGTATAAATTGAAGTCTCTGCAGCTCTGACTCGACTCTCTAGTGTCCAGCACGATCCGATATACCTGGATTTGCACAATAATATGCAAAAGCGTAGTATGAGTATACCATAATCTATACCCAGTAAGTGCCAAGAATAACCTCGGTTAAAGTAAAAATACTCACTAGTAAAAATAACATGTGCAAGATATCAAAATAAAAGTGACAATGGAAAATATAACAAAACAAATATTAACCACCTCGAAGAATGTTTAACAACAAGTCAATGTAAGAAAATACGCTTTTGCCAACAACATATCAATGGGACCAGGGCATGTGATAACATATTGGATTCCACCAACGACTCATAAAACACAAGGGAAAGTCATTTAATAAAAATAAGAATTTGATCAAATCATCAACCCTCGGTTCCAACATATAAAAAATAATAAGAATCACCCCCGATATATCTCATAACTATCCCCCACTAGCTACTCTTATGTCGCCGCATGCACATTAAAAATGGAATGCCAAATCTATTCATAAATTTAGTCATAATGGAATGCCATTAACAACGGAATGCACGTTAACATTATCTAGACTACCCATAACACCACAAGTCTATAAATGTGTTTGGTTATCAAATCCGAGTCCAATTCGACCCTCAAATCTCAAATTATTATTTTTCAAAACATAATAAAACATCCCCAAAATTACAGAGAATGTTGCAAAAGTGACACTCACTTAGCATATGCGATGAAATATACCTTGGCAAAAGCAACCTGCTCCCAGCCCAACCCACTTCACATTTGTGGGGCTTGCTTCGCAAATGCAAAGCCTGCCATCCACTGCCCCCTTCGCAAATGCGATTGTTACTTTGGAAATGGGGTATATAAAAATGCGAACTGGTGCTCGCATTTGCTATAACTGCAGCACCAGCACACAAGCTATTATGAATCACGTCCAAAACAATGTGAAACATATTTGAAACTCACCCGATCCCCCAGGGCTCCACATCAAACATCCACACAAGTCTAGAAATATCATATGATATTTCTCGCTATCTTATCGCAAACTCAAAACACCAAAATAACATCGAGAACCACGAGTCGGACACCAAAACACATAGAATTCACGATGAAACTCAAGCAAAGCTAAAATCACAACCAAGTGTCCAATTCCTATCAAACCAACTCTGAATGACAGCAAACATTGCACACAATTTCAAAATGCCAAAACGGATGTAATCAAAGTATCTAAACAAAATTCTTTACCCGATAGCCACAGTGTCAACCTATGGTCAAACCTATGAAATTACTAAGCTTACAAATTGCCAACTTTTGGCAAGAAGAGCTAATTCAACATAGGAACCTCCAAATCTAATTCCGAGCATATGCCTAAGTCCAAAATCACCATAAGAACCTATTGGAACCATCAAAATATCGTTACGTGGTCCTTCTCACAACAGTCAAACCTCGATCAACACTCTTAACCTAAGGTTCCAAACTAAGAACCAAGCATTCCAAAACAACCCAAAACCTTCCCGAAACCCAACCAACTATCCCCGCAATTCACGAAACAACAAATACATATACAGGAAGCTTAAAAAGGAAAAATGATATAAAATACACTAAACAGCCGATCGAGTCATTACATTCTCCTCCTCTTAAACAAACATTCATCTTCCAACAAGTATAGAGACGTACTTGATATGCCAAAAACATGAGGATAACAACAACAAATACCATACTCGGTCTCCCAAGTCGCCCCCTCGACCAGTTGACCTCTCTATTGAACCTTCACCAATGCAATGTTCTTCGACCTCAACTTTCGAACCTGCCCGTCAAAAATAGCCACTGGCTCCTCAATTTATGTCTAATCCTTGACCAGTTAGACTGAGCTGAAATTTAACACATGTAACGGATCTCCATACTACTTCCAGAGCATGGAAACATGGAAAATAAGGTTAACTCCCGATAAACTGGGTGGCAATGCAAGTCTGTAGGCCACCTCACCCACTATCTCAAGTATCTCAAAAGGACCAATATACCGAGGGCTCAACTTGCCCTTATTACCGAACCTCATCAAACCCTTTATGGGAGAAACTATGAGTAGAAACTTCTCACCCACCATGAATGCTACATCACGAGCCTTCATATCAATATTACACTTTTGCTTAGATTGCGATATATGATGCCGCTTTTGAACCAACTTCACCTTCTCCAAAGCATCGCGGACCAAATCAGTGCCCATCAACCTAGCCTCCCCGGGCTCAAACAAACATATCGAAGAACGACATCGCCTCTCATATTAGGCCTCGTACATAGCTACCTAGATGCTCTATTGATAGTTGTTATTGTAGGCAAACTCTGCTCGGAGTATGGACTGGTCCCATGAGACATCAATCCGTCTAGGGATGAAATGGCGTACTCACCTTCATCAAATTTCCTCAAGGTATATGGAAGCCAAAACACAAATTCTATAGTGATACACTCCCACTTCCACTCCAGAATATCCTCTGAAGTAAACCACCCGGTCTCTGATGCTAATACTTAACATGCTGACAGCTCAAACAGTAAGCCACATACTCCACAATATCTTTCTTCATTCTTCTACACCAGTATTGCTACTTCATATCATTGTAAGTCTTCGTCCCACCTGGATGAATGGAATACCGAGAACTATGGGCCTCTACAAGAATTTGCTCCAGCAACCCATCCACATTGGTCATACAAATTTGACCTTGAAGTCTCAATACCAAATCATCACTAATAGTCACCTCATTAGCATTATCGTGTTGCACCGTGTCCTTAAGGACAAGCAACTAGGGATCATCATACTGACGTTCCTTGATACACTCAAACAAAGACGACCATGACACAACACAAGAAAGAACCTGTCTAGGCTCTGAAATATCAAACCTCACGAGTCTATTGGTCAAATCTTGAACATCCAAAGCTAACAATCGCTCCCCAACTGGAATACAAGCAAGACTCCCCATTCTCTCAGCCTTCGGGATGATAAAGAATGGTGATATCATAGTCCTTTAGTAGCTATAACCACCTCTGTTGCGTCAGGTTCAGATCCTTTTTGTTTGAATAAGTATTATAGTCTCAAGTGATCAGTGAACACCTCAAATAACACACCATAAAGATAGTGCCTTCAAATCATAAGCCTGTTAACAATGGATGTTAACTCAAAATCATGCATCGAGTAGTTATTCTCGTAAGGCTTCAACTCACAATATATTGCATAAGAACCCGATGCTAAAGGTAAAACCAGAACTGGAGTTGTAGTCGGACTAGTCTTGAGCTTCTGAAAGCTCTCCTCACTCTCGTCTCACCACCTGAATGGGTCCCCATTCTTGGTCAATCTAGTCAAAGGAGTTACGATAGATGAAAACCCTTCCACGAAACAACGATAATACCTAGCAAAACCTAGAAAAATTTGGAGAAGTAGAATGTCGGGGCCAACTCTGAACTGCCTTAATCTTCTTCATATCCACCTTAATCCCCTTAGTAGACACCACGTGACCCAAGAACGCCACCAAATCTAGCCAAAACATGCACATGTAGAATTTGGAATATAGCTTCTTCTCCCTCAAAGTCTGGAGCATGATCCTTAAGTGCTACTCGTGCTTCTCTAGGCTGTGGGAATACAACAGTCTATCATCAATAATTACAATAATGAAGGAATCGAGATACGACTGACACACTCTTTTCATCAAGTGCATAAAAGTTGTTGGGGGCATTGGTCAGGCCGAAAGACATCACAAAGTACTTGTAGTAACCATAGCAAGTCCTAAAAGTCGTATTCAATATATCTGACACCCGATCCTCAACTGATGGTGCCCTCATCTCAAATCAATCATTGAGAATGCCCTAGCACTATGTGGTTGATCAAATAAATCATGAACATGTGGTGATAGATATGTTCTTAACCATAACCTTGTTCAGCCGCCTGTAGTCAATACACATCCCCATAGAGCCGTCTTTCTTCTTCACAAATAGAACTGGGGCCCAAGGTGAGACACTCGGTTTGATGAAATCCTTATCGAGT
>AWOL01S0078528.1:7384-19079 GCA_000715115.1 Nicotiana otophora | reverse complement strand
ATCGCCTCTCCTCAAGCTCCAATTCGTCAAAAAGGCAAATGGGACGAAGTCCCCTGTTTTTATAACTTACAGATTTGTCGGGGAGCTCGATTTTGTCAGGGAGCTCGATTTGTCAGGGAGCTCTATTTGTCACGGAGCTCGATTTTGTCAGGGAGATCGATTTGTCAGGGATATCGATTTGTCAGGGAGCTCGATTTTGACAGGGAGCTCGATTTGACAAGTAACCCGATTTTGCCAGGCAGCCCGATTTTGCCAGGCAGCCCGATTTTGACATCATTTCCAGCAGAAACATTGCAGCAGCTAAGTCCCACTTTTGATCCGTTAACCATCTGAAACTCACCCGAGGCCCTCGGAACTTCAACCCAATACATCACTAAGTCCTAAAACATCACACGAACTTATTTAAAACCTTAAATCACATCAAACAACGATAAAATCACGAATGATGCTTCAATTCAAGCTTAATGAAACTTAGAATTTCCAACTTCTACATTCGATGTCGAAACCTATCAAATCAAGTCCGATTAACCTCAAATTTTTCACCCAAGTCATAAATGACATAACAGAGCTGTGAACATTTTCAGAACTGGATTCCGACCCCGATATCAAAATGTCAGCTCTCCGGTCAAACTTCCAAACTTTAAATTCCTATTTTAGCCATTTCAAGCCTAATTTCACTACGGACTTCCAAATAAAATTTTGATCATGCTCCTAAGTCCAAAACTACCATACGGAGTTGTTGGAATCATCAAAACTCTATTCCGGGGTTATTTGCACATAATTCGACATCCGGTCATTATTTGAACTTAAACTTTTAATTGTTTCATCAAAATTCCATATCTCGGGCTAGGGACCTCGGAATTAAATTCTGGGAATATTCCCAAGTCCCAAATCACGATACGGACCTACTGGAACTGTCAAAATACTGATCCGAGTCTGTTTGCTCAAACTATTGACCAAAGTCAACTCAATTGAGTTTTAAAGCTCTAATTCACATTTTAATCCATTTTTCACATAAAAACTTTTCGGAAAATTTTACGGACTGTGCACACAAGTCGAGGAATGATAAATTATACTTTTCGTGGTCTTAGAACATAAAAGTTATTATTAAATTTAAAGATGACATTTTGGGTCATCACAATTATCTGATTAATTTCCAAATATTATTTGGAATATGTTAAATTATCAATTAATCAATGAAAATTATACTTATTTCGTATTTCTTTACTGATTGCTTCCTTTATTTTTGGTTTTTAATTTTGGCTACATGTTCAAAACTATTTTTGCTTCCTCTATCCGCTGGTTCCATATATTATCGAGCCAAAAGCAATACATGTTTTTGATGTATAAATAGAGTTCTTTTACTTTTTGTTTTCTCTCTATCGAATCATTTAATAAGAACCTTCCAATAGCCCATAAGACATTTATGACAAAATTAGTACTATTTGTGATCTTTCCTTTGAAGATTTTGTTGGCTCATGATGTTGTAGTTAACCTTATAATACGCTTTTAACCTTATATGGATAGTTATTTTCGTACTAGTTGATGAGTACTACAGTATACAATAAAACAATAGTGTAAATTAAATAAAAAGTTAAGAAATACGGCATTTGTAGCTTATTTGATACCAATCGTGTAATATTTTAGTCTTAAAATACGCTTTTTACATATTAAAGCATAGATTGAAATACAATGCATGTACAACACTGGTGAAATGCAAATTAATATAAAATGTATAAAATACACAGATTTTTTCCTTGGAAGAATTTGCCTGAAACAGGATTGGAATGCTAAAGAAGTCATAAAATTCGAACTTCATAAATAATGAACAAAAAGTAAACTTGAAATAATCATGGTCAACGTCATACAAAACTTGATATTCAAAATGCAAAACAAAGTCTACATCTCTTGCACACCAAAATTTATAGCAAACACTTTTTAATATAGGAAAAAATAAGAAATAATATTGACACAATTAGTACTATTTTTGACAAGGTGGGTTGCTCTGATGGTAAGCACCCTCCACTTCCAACCAAGAGGTTGTGGGTTCGAGTCACCTCAAGAGCAAGGTGGGGAGTTCTTGGAGGGAAGGATGCCGAGGGTCATTTGGAAACAACCTCTAACGACTATAATTGTCTTTTGGAAACAGCCTCTCTACTCCTTCGGGGTAGGGGTAAGGTCTGCGTACACACTACCCTCCCCAGACCCCATTAATGGGATTCTACTGGGTTGTTGTTGTTGTTGTTGTTGTTGTTGTTGTTTCATCCCAATAAATATTCTAACTAACATAGCAGATGAAATAGCACTTCCTACATTTTTATTTGTCACCACTTCTACACTTTCTTCAACAGTCGAGGTCCCTAACGAGAATGGAAGCTTAGGCTTAGGATTAGCGCAAAAACCCTAATTTGAGTGTGATTTTACATTAATAATCTCATTTGAGCCATTGTCGCCAAAAGGAGTGGCAGAAAAAACCTTTTCATACAAATATATCTAATTTTGGGACTACAATTAAAGTTATACTCGCATTAAGTGACTAATATATAACAAGTACCTTTAAGTGGTAGAATTAAGTGGCTAATAAGTGCATTTAATTGATGGAATTAAGTGGTTAATAAGTGCCTTTAAGTGATTCCATTAAATGACTACTTCCTCTGTCTCCAATTATCTATCATATTTTTCTTTTATACGCCCCTTAAAAAATATTAGTTAGGAAAGAGATTAGACTATTTGTAACGATGTGACTGGTTGTTTTGAGCTCTAGTACGTCGTTAGGCGGTTTGAGGCCTTGCTTAGCTTCACCTCATGTTTTATAACTTGCACAAGTGGTCGGAATTGAATTTCGAGAAGTGCAGACTTGATTTGGAAGGGAAATTCTCAATTTGGAAGGGAAATTCTCAATAAACGACCTCGGAATCGAGATTAGAAGTTTCCAATAGGTTCGTATGATAATTTCGGACTTGTGCATATGTTCGGGTTGAATATTGGGTGACCCGAGAGCATTTCAGCGCTTATTGGGGAAAGTAAGCATTATGAAGGTTTTAGAATTTTCTAAGTTTGATTTAAAGTGGACTTTGATGTTATGATGTCCGTTTGTGATTCCAAGCCTTGGAATAGGTTCGTATCATAATTTGTGGCTTGTACGTAAAGTTTCGCGTCATTTCGGAATGTTAAAGTGTAAATCGGATGCATTCGCCGAAGTTTATAAGTTTTAAAGAATTTTCGATCGTCAATTCGTAGTTTTGATATTGTTTGGTAGGATTTGAGGCCTCGATCAGATTCGTGTTATATTTTAGGTCTGGTTGGTGTGATTGAACAGGATCCTGGGGGCCTCAGGTGTGTTTCCGGATGGTTTCAGACCATATTCCTTTGTTTTGTGATTGTTGGTTTTTGGTATCAGGGAAGTTCATCGCGATCGCATAAATTGACTCGCGATTGCGTAATGTTGATTGGGAGTTGAGCGAAGTTGTTCTTCGTGATCGCGTACAGTGGCTCGCGATCGCGTAGTTTGTGCAGATGGTTCATCACATTTTCGTTAAGAGGATCGTGAACGCAAAGCGTTGTCATGGTGGCCTGGTTTGGAGGCTAGCTCTTCGCAGTCGTGTGGGTAAGTTCGCGATCGCGGAAGGAATGGATGAGGGGCTTGCAGGTTTGGTCTACGCATTCGTGATGGTTTGGCAGGGTGTGCTTCGCGATCGCATCGCCTGCCTCGCGCTCACGTAGTATAATTTCTGGGCAAGTTTAGTTTAGCCTTCATGATCACGAGGGACTTTCCGCGATCGCGAAGAGGAAGGACCTAGGCAGAACATGGATTTAATTCGGGACTTAGCTCATTTCTCCCAATTTTCACTTGGGTTGGCCGACTTTAGGAGCTCTTGGAGAGGAAAGTTTCATCATCTATTGCAAGGCATGTGATTTTCACTTATTGTGAGTTAACTACTTGGATTATATATAGATTGTAACATGGAAATTGATAAAAATTGTGGGATTTTCGGAAGAAAACCTAGAAATGGTACATTTGGATTTTGACCACAAAATTGGACATGGAATTAGGAGCAAATCATATATTTGAGTTCGTAGCATTATGGTAATGTTTATCTTCGAAATTGTTTGAATCCGAGAACGTGGGCCCGATGGTTGACTTTGTTTACTTTTCTAGCGGAGCTAGGAATTGTTATAAATTGATTTATCATAAGTGTTGGAGTATATTGTTATTGGTTTTCATGATTGTTTGACTAGTTTCGGATCGATGAACATTGGTTTAAGGTGCTACAGAGGCGTTGGAGCCGGTTATGGTACTTTGAAGTGAGGTAAGTCTCATGTCTAACCCTGTAAGGGAAAAACTACCCCCTAGGAGATGTATTTGATATGTGCTACTTGTTGTGGGGGCTACGTACGCACAGGTGACGAGAGTCCGTCCGTAGCTAGATTCATATTATGTCCGGGTAGACGTAGGTCTTTATCATATTATTACATACATTATTCGAACTCAATTTGCCAGTTTAAATTGCTTGAATTAATAAGTAAGAATTTGGTTAAAGATTATGTTAAATCAAGCTTCATTACTTAGAGATTTGTCGAAATGTTTAGTCATTGATGGAAATTTATATTTTTTTATCGGCTTACCTTGAAGTTGTAAATACATAATTCGCAAATCTAAAGTGTTTCTCTATTCCTATGGATCGGGCTGAACGCCTCGGCAAAATTTATATATATTATGTGATGTTGATGTTAGGCCAAAATGCTATACTTTAAGCACATTACTCTCCTTATATTTTGTTGATTTAGTGAGTTATTGTGCGACAATTACGCTAAATTGTATTGTTTTATATGTAGGAATATCAGAATGAATCATCGAATGGATGTTGCACAAAACGTGGATAAGAAAATGCAAGAAAAGAGCCAAAATCATCAAGTACCCAAACTGTGCTACAGACCAGGTTTTGCGAGGTCTATAGCTAGGTTGACCATGTTATAGACCAGGATTCGCGAGGTCTATAGCCAGGTCGACCGCGCTATAGACCTATAGACCAGGCTTCGCGAGGTATATAGCCTGGTCGACCGCGCTATAGACCAGACTTTGTGACGTCTATAGTCTGGTCGACCGCACTATAGATCAGGCTTCGCGAGGTCTATATCCAGGTCAACCATGCTACAAACCAAATTTTGCGAGGTCTATAGTACGGTAATTAAAAGTCGTGGGTTAAAAGACCCAAACCTGAAATTGGACCGGGGGATTGACATAAATACTCCCCAAATGAGTTATTCTATGGTTGGACACGATTTTGGAGAAGAAAAAGGCTGCCAAGAACTGGAAGAGCCGATTTTAGGGTAGATTTAACCAAAGGGGGTGGTTTTGGAGGCCTAAGGAGGCAAGAACACGCTAGGAGCAAGGCGGCGAATTCTTTTATGAGTTTTTCACTTCCTTCTTCCTATTTTTATTATTGGTTATGAATTCTGGTATTGTAGTTTTTCATACTATTATGAATAGCTAATTTGTTATCTAGAGTTTTGATAGAAGTTTTTGTAGGATAAATTCTTGTTATGTTTTTATATAATTAAGTTGTTGGATTCCTCTACTTTTTCAGCTATAGTTTCATTGTTGTTAATTGAAGAGCTCTCAATTAACTGGGCCTATTTAGTGTGTATATTGCTCGAGAGAGAGTACACATTTAGGTATTTGTTGAACAACACCACTCCTAACGTAGTTGAGAGATCGATACTGAGGATTTAAAGGTGGGATTAGAGAAAACAAAGTCTTGGTGCGATTCTAGTGAGTGATAAATTAGTGTCAGCTAGCATAGTTCGAGAGAATACGTCTAGTAAATTGTGGTAGTTGCGAGAGAGAGCTACGACAATCAAAGTACTCACGATTGATAGAGAATACTTAGGCAAAATTATAGAAGGCGTAGCGGGAAGGATTCTGACAATTAAGGAAATCATAACTCTAGACCTCCTTAGGCTTGTCTCCAATTTCATCCTTGTTAGTTGATAATTTTACTGCTTCATAATATTTTTTAGTTAATTAGTAGAAATAAAATTCAAATCTTTATAACTAGGAAATTATTTGGACTTGTGTTTCTTAACAATATTGACCAACTGTAGCTAAGCCTTAGTTCTCTGTGGGATTCGACTCCGAACTTGTAAATCAGAATATATTTGCAACGACCGCTTAGTCCTTTTTATAAGGCATAGTTGGGCGTGATCAAATTTTAGCGTCGTTGCCGGGGAACTAATGGTGTTATTAATTACTGTTAGAAAGATGGCTAGGATTCTTAGTTTGGTCCAAACTTGTGGATATTTGTGTACTTATATTTTTTCATCTTTGTTTATCTTCTTAATTGTTTTTTTGTTTATTTTCTTAGTTTTAAAAAATAGCATCGCATAATAAAAATTGGTCGGATGGTAGTTGTTCATACTTTGATAATCCTTTTCCTTATTGCGGAGGACCACACTTGTGGCAAAATTGTTTGAATTCTCCTGGGGGCGGCTTGTACGCATAATCTCAAATCCAAGAGTGGAGTATATGTGATAAGTGTGGTGGTCAAAATGGTCATTGGACTAGTTGTGCTTATATGTCCTTCCCTTCCCCGAACCCCCGCTTTGATAATTTTACTTTTTGTGATGATAATTATAAGGATATGGAAGTGGAAGAAATTGAGCATGGTCAAAATGTATAGATCAAACTCATGATGGAATGCCTACTTGAAGGAGAAAACAAAGAGCAAAAGGCCTTAGAGGAGCTTTTAGAAAATAGTCTCCAAAATGATTTGGCGCTTGAAAGGTTGAACTTATGAATGAGAGAAATGCTTGAAGCGTTAGAGGTCCAAAAAGCCACGGAAGTGGATGATAGCCAAGAACCTTCCTTAGAGGTTGAAGCCGAAAATCCTTCTCTGGCACTTGATCAAAACCAAGAGGAACTCTCAAATGATCAAAATAGGAGGATGATGCTCACGTTGGAGGCCATTCTTGAAAATAAGGAGAAGCACAACTTGGCACTCAAGGACTTGAAACAAATACTAACTCAAAATGATAAGAATATACGCACCTTGAAAGATCAAATGAAAATATTGGTTGAGGCTCATTATGCCCACCAACTTGAGAATGTGGAAAGAGTTCAAGAAAAGTCCAACTTCGAGGAAGAAAGTGAGCTTTATTTTGAGGAATCAAGAGTTGAACATCTGCCAACCTACTCCATGATTGTTGGTGATGCCAAGAAAAAATTGGAATTAAAGTCAACCGGTTTAGTTGAAAAAGACTCTAGTTCGGGGGAAAAAGAGGATGTCAAAACCCGAAAAATGTTGCAAGTAGGGAGGCAATTATCTCATTCCAAGCATTTTTCAACTTTGGACTTGTATGGTGATATGGGAATCGATCCATGTGAATCCATGTGGGAGTGTAAAGAAGAAATACAAGAGCCATACATCTTGCAATTTGAAAATTCAAGAACGCACAATGACATGCCTCAAAAGAAAGCCAAGAAATGCAAAATGAGGAAATTAAAGTTTGGCTTGATCATCTACTTACCACCTCCTACCGCTCGTGGTCACAAGATTGATTACAAGTTAGGTGCCCAATTCATATCTTCCAAGTGGAGATAAAAGTGGTAAAGTTGATTCACGTAATGCTGCAACGTTAAATCAAGCACTTAATGGGAGGCAACTCAGCTTTACTGCTTTTTAAAAAATAATTGTATTATTTTTGTAGTGTCGATTATTGATTTTCTAGGAGCATGGAAAGTAAAGCTATTGGAAGGATGAAACATCAAACTAGATGGTTGGAACTAAGTATGAGGTAACCGCATGAACGACCAGGCCTGGGTGAAGTCTGAGTACCCCATGAGCTGCTAGTGCTTCGGCCTTTGGCCTACCGGGGAGTTTCTTTTACCTTCTTTTTATTTATGGTGTGCATTAAGGACAATGCACAATTTTAAGTATGGGGTGAGGAGATTGTCTGGGTGACTTTCTATGCTATTTTAGTTGTGTTAGTTTAATTGAATAATGCTTTTTTTAGAAAAAATGGAAAACGATTGGACTTTTCCTATCCTAGACAATGTTTTTCAGGATTTAAAGTCTAACAAAAAAAATACAAAAATATTTCTTTTATTTTTGTAGGTAGTAATAATTCCTCATGGTTTTTCTTTGTGCCTCGGTTCTTTTTTATGGGATGTAGTTTGAACCAGGTCATAGTTTTTATTTTTATTTTTAGAGTAGAATAGGATTTATGGAATAAAAGAAGGAAGATGAAATTTCTAGGCGCTCTTTTGACTTGTTTGATAGTAGCATATTTAGGCTCTAGCATGTGTAATACCTTTCCTATAGTTTGAAATGCTAATGATGCCTTGTTGAGTTAGATAGCATGTTTATTGACGCTTATGTATCGTTTTCTTGGCTTGTGTCACTTTGTACTTAATGCTTAATATTTTATGGCTCCGTGAATACTTGTGTGAGCACCTAATTTTTGACCATGTTTGAATTTTTCCCACTCATCTCACCAATACCTCACTTCTCGCTCCATCTTTCCCGCTCCCATCTTCCTACGTGTGTCCCTAGTCCACTTTCCCTTGCCCTCCACTTTTTGTCCCCACTCCACTTTCCCTTGTCCCTCATGCTTGTCCCCACTCACAACCCCTTCACATGTCCCTCCTTCAAAAGAACGGATCCCGCTCCCCAAAAAGAGGGAGACGTTGCCCTCATTCCCTCTATCAACTCCAACGGGCCACACCTTCATCTTCCTTCTCAAAAACCCTCCATCAAAATCACCCCTATTGTAGCTCCAAATCAACTTTAAACCACCCCAAACCATCCCCTATTTAGTGCTGATAAAACAGTCACCAAAACGGAGCAAATTAGTCCCAAAAACCAGCTTCTTACATCACTAAAAGAACTGCAACTTAGGCTCCATTTCCAGCCCATAAACTCCAATTTTTAACCACAAAAAGAGAGGAGAAATAACCCCTCAAAATAGTCCCAAACCCAGCCATTAGAGCCACCTAAAACCAGTTGAGTTGCAACATGAAAACAACCACTATACCCGCTCTTTTCAACCTTAAAAATGTTGTAGTTGCACCTTCATTCATTGATGTTGTTCTCTTAAGATGAGGAAGTCCAACGAGGTCAATGTCAAGGTTGTCATTTTGGGTCGAGGACTAATCAAGCGCTCGTAGTTTGTTGTTGTAGATGATTTACGGTGAAGCAATAAAGACCCGATCTTTGTTTAGTTTTGATCTCATTTATTGATATATTGTTTGTGCTTAGTTGTTGGTTGAGTTTTGTAACGACCCGGTCAGTCGTTATTATAACCCCGTTCCCCCATTTACTGCTCCATTTATGTCTTGCAATTGATTTATGAATTATCGGGTTAGTTGGTTCGGGTCCGGAAGGAACTCGGAGTGAAATGAGACACTTAGTCTCATAATTGAATATTTTAAGTTAGAAAAGTGTAGAGGATATGGACCTATGTGTAAACGACCTCGGATTTGAATTTTGATGGTTCAAATAGCTCTGTATGGTGATTTTGGGCTTAAGAGCGTGTCCGGAATAATATTTTGAAGTCCGTAGAGGAATTAGGCTTGAAATGCCGAAAGTTTAATTTTTGAGAAGTTTGACCGGTGGTTGACTTTTTAATATTGGGGTCGAAATCCGATTCTGAAAATTGGAATACCTATGTTATGTCATTTATGACTTGTGTGCACAATTTGAGGTCAATCGGACGTGAATTGATAGGTTCCGGAGTCGTTTGTAGAAATTAGAAATTTCAAAGTTTATTAGTCGTGAATTGGGGTGTAATTCATGGTTTTAGCGTTGTTTGAGGTGATTTGAGGATTCGACTAAGTCCGTAAGATATTTTAGGACTTGTTGGTATATTTGGTCGAGGTCCCGAGGGCTCGGGTGAGTTTCAGATGGTTAACGAGTTGGATTTTGGAATTGGAACTCTGCTGGAAATTTTTTTGATGCACCATCTGGTTTCCTTCATCACATTCGCGAGTGGAGCCTCGCGTTCGAGAAGAGGAACTGAGAGGCTGGCAATATTTGCTCTTCGCGTTCGCGAAGAGAAGCACGCATTCGCGAAGGGTGGACTAGGTGTGCAACGCGAACGCGAGAGGTGTTACGCGTTCGCGAAGAAGAGAGGTAGCAGCTGAGGACTTAAGGCAATTGGTCTACGCGTTCGCGTAGGGGGTGTCGCGTTCGCGTAGTGAGGGGGAATGAAGCATCGCGTTCGCGGTGGATTGAACGCGTTCGCGTAAAAGGCATTGAGGCAGAGGCATTTTGTGCTTCGCGAATGCGAGGGTGATGTCGCGTTCACGAAGGATTAATTTGGACGGGAGATATTTTGTGCTTCGCGAACGCGAGGCACTGACCGCGTTCGCGAAGAAGCAAAGCTCGGAGCTCGAATTTGAGGCGATTTTGGGTGATTTTCAGAGTAAACAATGGGGTGAGTGTTCTTAACTCAATATTGGTTAAATTACCCAAATCCATGGTTATATTTATCATTTAATTGGTGAATTGAGTTGAAAAATTTTGAATACCCTCTTGGTTTAAATTAAAGATTTGAAGGACCAAACGATATCAGATTTTGATGAATTTGGTATGGTTAAACTCGTGAGTGATTGAGCTTTCTTGTTTTGTAAATTGTGTCAGATTTCGAGACATGGGCCCGTGGGGTCGGATTTGAGCCAATTTCGGGTTTTGGTCTAATTTGATAGTTTTTCTTGTGGAATTCATTCTATTAGCGTATATTAATGGTATTAATCTGATTATGGTTAGATTTGGAGCTTTTGGAGACCAAGTCCATAGATGAGGGCACCCCAGAGTAGGACTTTTACGCTGCTAATGTAAGTAACAGTTTTAACTCTGGCTTTAAGGGTATAAACCCATAGATTTGACATCACGTGATTGTTTGGAAATGATACCCACGCTAGGTGACGAGCGTGTGGGTGTGCACCGCGAGGGATTGAGACTTGGTCCGTCCCGTGAGGCTGTGAGGCCTAATGACTATGATTTGTGGTTATGTGTTTATTTGTTGTTGAACTTGTTTGCCTTCATGTTAGAGATCATGCTTAGGCTTTATTCATGCTCAAATTATTTGTACTCAGTCATAAAAAGTATTGTACCTGTTTACCTCAGTCTCTAATATTTGCTAATATGCGGTGATACCTGATGTGGTATGTGTTCCCTTATTTGTTGGTGATGATGAGGCTAGTGAGGTACATGATTGAGTGAGGTCGAGGGCCTGGTTGTGAGGATATTAATACCATAGCGCGTGAGTTGTCCGCATAGCATGTGAGCTGGCCGTGCGAGTCCAGGTATTGATACAGTAGTGCGTGAGTTGTCCGCGTAGCACGTGAGTTAACCGTGCAGATCCAGGTATTGATATGATGGCATGTGAGTTGTCCGTGCTTAGAGCTTGGGCTTTGGAAGCCCCTCCGGAGTCTGTACACACCCCCAGCAGAGTATTGAGTATTAACTGTTGAGTGCGAGTAATGAGTGATGGAGTGACACTGCTGTGAGGTTGTATTTATTTGTGTTGTTGCTGCATTTATCTGCTAAACTTCTTTGTGGCATTTACTGAGTTATGAAATTTATCTGTTTATTTCTGTTTCTTTTTAAATTGTGAAAATAAATAATTGAACTGTTTTACTTAGCTCGTCACTATTGCTCAGTTCCTTAGTTATTTCTGTTACTTGCTGAGGTGG
>AWOL01S0078522.1:2494-14164 GCA_000715115.1 Nicotiana otophora | reverse complement strand
ATACTTGATGTGCTATAGATTCGTGTCTTCTCGACTCACATGTACTTCCGTGAGCGAGGTAGTTTCTCTACTCTTATGGGATCAGGCCATTCGCATCTGCACTGTTGTAAATTACATTTATGGGATCGGGTTGTTCACCTTGGTAGTATGGTAACGATGTTCTTATGGTACCGGGTCGTTCTCCTTGGCAGTATTGAGTATCACATTTCCTATAGGATCAGGTCATTCACCCCGCCAAACTCGTGATTAATACTTGAGATTGGATTTGGTTTTTGGTAATTGTTGATACCCAATTTTAACCTCATATTTTATAAATATCATATATACTCTCAAAATATCAATGTTTGCATCATCACTAATTTATAAAAGTCACATAATTATTTTCTATAATTTTCCTTAATCTTTAAGCCTTTAAAACTGATTTTATTGCATTTAAATTTTTCAAATATTTATTAACTTGCCTTTCAAATTATTTTGCAATGACTTAATCATCCAAATTTATTATTTATACCAACATATATGTTTTATAATATTTTTACTTCATTTCATATAATTACGTTTGTATTTTGAGCTATTTGTACAATTTTGCAACAATAGCCTACATTCTATACCTAATAACATTATTTATATTGTTTATACCAAAATAGCATTTTTATATTTTTATAATGTTAAGTTATTATTTTCAATCATTTTACTGCATAAGTAATATTGTTATTATTTATGAATTACTGTTTATAAAATATTTTAAACACATTTTGCATATTTAATTTATAGATCAACACATGGCTAATTACGGACAAATATTACAGGCCCAAACACTTAGACCACTTTATTTAATCCCTCAGCAGCCCAACCAAATGACCCCCACGACGCGTTACCTTTGACCCGCCCCATTTTCTATTTAATCTTGGTCGTTGATCTCAAATGATCAATGACCTATAATAAACCTCCCCCTATCCTTATATCTTTCACCCTTAAAACCCTAGAGACACTTTTCCATTTCTACCGCCTCTACTCTTTTCACTCATCTCTTCTCTTTACAAACCCTAGCCGATGTATCCCTAAACCACTCCAAATCCGGCCACAATATGGAATCCCTTCGTTATTCTCTTGCCTTATTTCGCAACTACTCACGCGTTCATGGTGTTACTTACTATTTACCTAATATTGGTAAATGCCACCTTTCAAGATGAGCTTGATTGGCTCTAATTTTGAGAAAATCTAACAATGTTTCATCTATATATAGTCTACAATAAATGATTCTTGTAGTTTCGGTCAGATTCATCGCCATTGGACTCAACAAGGGTTTGAAATTTCATCCACCCCATTACCGACTATGTTAGGGATTGCATGTCATCTCTTTTTTCCTTATTTAGGTTTAATTGATTGTTTTTCTTGTTTGTCCATCTTAATCTGTCACTATATAAACCCCTTCCCCGTTTCCCATAAAAGAGGAATGACTACTGCTACGACTACTGTTACTACTACTATTCTCCCACTGTCACTCATTGTATATTATTCTGAGACTTTGATTTTTGGCCGGCTGAAAACCAAGGCCACTGGATTCTGTTCATTAGTATCCTCCAGTGCAAGCACTGCTCGAAGCCCACATCGAGGCTCTTGTGAACTCTGAAGCACTATGGATTTGGGGTTTCCTCATTCTCCAATAATCGCATCTCTTCCTGATATTTTGAGTTCCTCATTTTTATTTACTTTATTCGCAACGAGTTAGCACTTTCTTACTATTATAATTTTACTTCCCTCTGATTGATGTGCATTAGCATTACTGGGATTCATTTGAGTTTAATGTTATTCCACTTCATGTACAAGCCTTATTGTTTTAATGTCATCATGTATCATTTTTGTTCTAGTCTTGATTTTCACATAGTTAGCTAAGTTGATTCATGACTTGTTTGATGTTTATTGCATCTTGTTCAGATTTCTTGGAAACCATGTCATTGCTCAGAGTTGCTTTCTTCATGTTGAATCCCTTATGCATCATTTATTGTTTCTCTTCAAATCATGAGACGACATTGTCTAAATGTTTAGCCTAATGTACTCTTCCTTGACATTCGCCTTAATGCATACCTATTGTAGATGTCCGACCTGATTGATTGTCCATCTTCATGTTTAAGTGTGATTGGTTACTTAAAGACTTTCTTATCATGAATCCATGACTTAGAATCTCCTAGGGAACTAATGCATGCCCAGAACTTATTGGAATGTNTTTTGTTCTAGTCTTGATTTTCGCATAGTTAGCTAAGTTGATTCATGACTTGTTTGATGTTTATTGCATCTTGTTCAGATTTCTTGGAAACCATGTCATTGCTCAGAGTTGCTTTCTTCATGTTGAATCCCTTATGCATCATTTATTGTTTCTCTTCAAATCATGAGACGACATTGTCTAAATGTTTAGCCTAATGTACTCTTCCTTGACATTCGCCTTAATGCATACCTATTGTAGATGTCCGACCTGATTGATTGTCCATCTTCATGTTTAAGTGTGATTGGTTACTTAAAGACTTTCTTATCATGAATCCATGACTTAGAATCTCCTAGGGAACTAATGCATGCCCAGAACTTATTGGAATGTGTCTTTGCTGAGTCTTTCATGTTCACCTGTTATTTCCCTGGAATCAACTTGTGACTATATAAATTCTATATGCAAATACTGTTACAATGCCTAGGCAGACTTGTTTCTTTCTTTTGGTGTTGTGTGCTCACAGATCGCTTAAGACTCCTAGGGTGAATTCCAATATATGTGTAGTTTGTTTCTCCTTATGTCGACTAAAATATGTCTCATCCCTCTTCATGTGATGCATACTTGCCATATTTACCTGAAAGTCAACTTCTTCTCATCTTCCATGGATGCTTACCTGGTTGATTTAAAATCTTTGTGTGGTGATTGGTATTTTCCTGAACATTTCACATGTTAAGCTGCAATGACATGACCGGTCATTTTGAGTGTTGTAGCCATGTTCCCCCACTTATTGCTTATTCTATGCTCAATTGTCGTTATATGACTTGACGGTGTAGTTAGGTTGGTTCCGGAGATGTTTCAGAATGAATTGCGACACTTAGTCTCAAGGTTGGAAGCTTAAGTTGAAATGGAGTTTTGATGGTTCTAATATGAAATGGAGTCTCAGAATGAATTGCGACACTTAGTCTCATATGACTTATGCGTAAACGACCCCGAAATAGAGTTTTGATGGTTCTAATAGCCCCGTATGGTGATTTTGGATTTAGGAGTATCTCGGTATAGTGATTTGAAGGTCCATAGTTGATTTTGGCTTAAAATGGCGCAACATGGAAAATTATATATTTGGAAATTGGAAATTCGACCCAGAGTTGACTTTGTTGTTACCAGGCTCGGATTCTGGTTTTGGGAGTTGGAATAGGTCCGTTGAGGTCAATCGGGTGTGATTTGATAGGTTTTGGCATCGATTGTAGAAATTTAAATTTCTCAGTTTTTGTTAGGCTTGAATTGAGGTGCGATTCGTGTTTTTGATGTTGTTTGATGTGATTTGAATCATGGACTACGTTTGTATCGTGTTTTGGGACTCAGGTGGAGTTCGGATGGTTAACGATTTGAAGTTTGGACTTGAGGGAATGCTAGAGTTCCAGTTCTGGTGCGATCACACATGCGATGGAATTGGACGCAGGTGTGTGACCGCAGAAGCGACATCATGAGCGCAGAAGCAGCCTAGAAGTAAGTTGGGCAGTGATCGCAGGTGCGATGATTTGGTCCGCACCTGCGAGATCGCAGATGCAGAAATAGGTCGAAGGTGAGAAGGGGGAATGTTGAAACAGTCTCCACAGAAGCGGATGAGACCTCACTGAAGCACACTCGTAGATGCGGGGAACTGGCCGCAAGTGCGCTTGGTCGGGGGTTGAGTGAGCATCCTAGAAGTGTGAAGTTTTTGTCGCATATGCGGCACCACAGGTTCGGAAAAATAGTCCGCAGAAGCGAAGACCTTTGGACAGAATATTAATTCAAGGGTTTTGTATTTTTAGTCATTTTAGACATTGCAAGCTCAGACTAAGGCATGTTTTGAGAGGGATTTCGAGGGGTTTCTTGAGGTAAGTGATCTGTGATCATTTTTATTCAATAATATTGTTTCCCCATTGATTTTCAGACCTAGTTTGTGTGTTTTCGATGTTGAATTTTGGGAGTTTTAGGCTAGGGATTTGAGAGTTAAATTTGGGGATTTGAGTGGCTAGTGGTTGAATGAGTGTTCGGATTTTGTAACTTTTTTCGGATTCTGATATGTGGGCCTAGGGTTTGACTTTTGAGTTGACTTTTTTACTTTTAATTAAGAACTTAACATTTTCATATGGTTTGTTTCCTATAGCTTGAGTTGATTGTATTGAATTGTTTTTGGCTATATTCTAGACATTCAGAGGCCGATTCGCCAAGCAAGGGCTTGTTGGAGTAAAGATTTGCACGGTTTGAGGTAAGTAACACTTCTAAACTTGGTTCTGAGGGTATAAAATCCTAAATTACGTGATATGTGTTTGATGTTCAGGTGAAACACATGCTAGGGACTATTGACTGCACCATTGATCGACTAGTCTGTCGCAAATAAGGCTTTATGATTTAAAAAGTGTGATTTCAGGAAAGCGCGGACACTCATCAAGTGTCGCTATGTTGATTATTGGTATGAGTGGAGTATGATGCGGAGCATGATTTATGCAAAAATAATAATACATTGCCAATTATTTGCATGATAAAAATACGTAAAAGCAGTAAATAACATAGTAAAGGCAAACATGAAAAGAAGAGGAAAGAAAAGAAAGACAAAAGAGAGAAGTAAGTTTAGCTCATGAAAATATGTGGGAACGTAATGAAGCAGGTAGGGAAATAGGGAGGGGATAGTCATAATATAGCAGTCTTAGAGAAGATGAATGAGATAGAGAGAGGTCATACATGTCATAACAAAATAAATGAGAAGAAGGGAAGGGATGTGCATGTCATAGAAATTCAAAATAGATAAAGGTGAATAAGGGAAGGGATGTGCATGTCATAGAAGTTTNCAAAACAGATAAAGGTGAATAAGGGAAGGGATGTGCATGTCATAGAAGTTTAAAACAAATGAAGAAATCCTTAATGATTACAAGGATACAACTACATTAGTCTATGTAAATGACTAAGTGTAGATAACCAGCATATAAAGAAAGGGGAGGGGGGGTCCTATGTATTTTAGCCTAAAGTATTACCTCGTTCAACATAGATAATACTTCGCAACTCCCATAAGGTAGGGGTTGCTCATATTATTCAGCGTGCCTAAGGTGGCCAAGTTTGAATTGAGTCACATCTTTGAGTAAACGACCTCAAAATCGGGATTTGAATGTTCCAATAGGTTCGTATGATGATTTTGAACTTGGGAATATGTTCGGATTGAGTTTCAGGTGGGCCGGGAGCGTTTCAGCGCTCATTGTTGAAAGATGACATTTCGAGGGTTGTTTGACTTGAAGTTGATTTTGGTGTTATCTATGTCCGTTTGGAATTCCAAGATTTGTAATAGGTTCGTATTGTGATTTATGACTTTTGCGTAAAATTTGACGTCATTCTAAGTTGTCTAAGTATGTTCGACATGATAGGAGTTTCTTGAAATGAGTTTGAAGCTTAGAAGTTGATTAATATGGTATTGAGGTGAGATTCTTTATTATGGTCTTGTTTTATGTGTTCTGAGGCTTCGAGTAAGTCCGCAATATGTTTATGGACATTTTGTTGTATTTGGACGGGGTCCTGGGTGTCTCGGGCGTGTGTTGGAGCACCCGGAGCAAGTTTAACTTGGCTGAAATTGCTTGTGTGCTTCGCGATCGCGAATGTTCTCCCGCAATTGTGGCGAAGGCTGATGAAGGGTTCTAATTGTGGAATTGGGAATAAAATATATATTTGAGTTCGTGAGGTCATGAGTAACATTTATCTTCGAACACCTTCGGAATCCGGACACGAGGGCCTGGGGGTGACTTTTGTAGACTTTCCGAATTTGGGTGGGAAATTAGTTTAATAGTTAAATTATGAACTTTTGAGCATATATTGATTATTTTATACGACTTTTGATTATTTTGGATTGCTCAACGTAGTTTGAGGAGTCCTAGTGAGGTTAAAGAGCCGGATAGTGAACTTGGAAGCGAGGTAAGTCTCTTGCTTAACCTTGTAAGAGGGAATTTATCCCCTTAGGTGTATTAATTGTTGTGTGCTAACTGTTGTGGGGAGTTACGTATGCGGTGATGAGAGTCCGTACGTAGCTATATATATCTTATGTCCGGTACACTTAGATTTATATCATGCCTTAATTGTGCTATTCGTATTTACCCTACGTACTTGATTTCCTTAATTTATGACTGAGATTTAGGTTAGAATAAAAATATTGATTGAGCCTTGGAAAATTGTGAATACTTGAAGTGCAATAGATTCGTGTCTTCTCGACTCGCATGTACTTCCGTAAGCGATTTAGTTTCTCTACTCTTATAGGATCGGGTCGTTCGCATCGGCATTGTTGTAAATTACTATTGTAAATTACTTTTATGGGTTCAGGTCGTTCACCTCGGCAGTATGGTAACACTATTCTTATGGGACCGGGTCGTTCTCCTTGGCAGTACTAAGTATCACATTTCCTATGGGATCAGGTCATTCGCCTCGCCAGACTCCTGATTAATACTTGAGATTGGATTTGGTTTTTGGTAACTGTTGATACCTATTTTTAACCTCATATTTTATAAATATCATATATACTCTCGAAATATTATTTTTTGCATCATCACTAATTTACAAGAGTCACATAATTATTTTCTATAATTTTCCTTAATCTTTAAGCCTTTAAAACTGATTGTATTTCATTTATATTGTTCAAATATTTATTAACTTGCCTTTCAAATTATTTTGCAATGACTTAATCATCCAAATTTATTATTTACACCCACACATATGTTTTCTAACATTTTTAATTCATTTCATATACTACATTCTATACATAACAATATTATTTATATTGTTTATACTAAAATAGCATGTTTATATTTTTATAATGTTAAGTTATTATTTTAAATCATTTTACTGCATAAGTAATATTTTTATTATTTATGAATTACTTTTTATAAAATATTTTAAATACATTTTGCATATTTAATTTATAGATCCATACAGGGCTCATTACGAACAAACATTACAGGCCCAAACACCTAGACCACTTCATTTAATCCCTCAGCAACCCAACCAAATGACCCCCACGACCCGTTACCTCTGACCGGGCTCGTTTTCTATTTAATCTTGGCCGTTGATCTCAAATGATCAACGACCCATAACAAACCTCCCTATCTCCTTATATCTTTCACCCTCAAACCCTAGAGACACTGTTCCATTTCTACCGCCTCTACTCTTTTTACTCTTCTCTTATCTTTACAAACCTTAGCCGTCGTATCCCTAAACCTCTCCAAATCCGACCACAATATGGAATCCCTTTGTTATTCTCTTGCCTTATTCCGCAACTACTCACGCGTTCATGGTGTTACTTAGTATTTACCTAATTTTGGTAAATGCCACCTTTCAAGATGAGCCTGATTGGCTCTAATTTTGTGAAGATCTGACAATGTTTCATCTATATATACTCTACAATGAACGATTCTTCTAGTTTCGGTCAGATTCATGGCCATTGGACTCAACTAGGGTTTGAAATTTCATTCACCCCATTACCGACTATGTTAGGGATTGCATGTCATATTTTCTTTCCTTATTTAGGTTTAATTTTTTATTTTTCTTATTTGTCCATCTTAATCTGTCAATACACAAACCCCTTCCCCGTTTCATATAAAAGAGGAATGATTATTGCTACGACTACTGTTACTACTACTATTCTCCCACTCTCAATCATTCTATATTATTCCGAGACTTTGCTTTTTGGCCGGTTGAAAACCAAGGCCACCGAATTCTGTTCATTATCCTCCTCCAGTGCAAGCACTGCTTGGAGCCCATATCGAGGCTCTTGTGAACTCTGAAGAACTATGGATTTGCGGTTTCCTCGTCCTCCAATAATCGCATCTCTTCCTGAGATTTTGAGTTCCTCATTTTTATTTCCCTCTGATTGTGTTTATGTTATGTGCATTAGCATTACTGGGGTTCCTTTGAGTTTAATGTTATTACACTTTGTGTACAAGACTTCTTGTTTTAATGTCATCCTGTATTAATTTTGTTCTAGTCTTGATTTTCGCATAGTTAGCTAAGTTGATTTATGACCTGTTTGATGTTTATTGCATCTTGTTCAGATTTCTTGGAAACCATGTCATTGCTCAGAGTTTCTTTCTTCATGTTGAATCCCTTATGCATCACCTGTTGTTTCTCTGCAAATCACGAGACGACACTGTCTAAATGCTTAGCCTAATGTACTCTTCCTTGGCATTCGTCTTAATGCATGCCTATTGTAGATGTCCAACCTGATTGATTGTTCATCTTCATGTTTAAGTGTAATTGGTTACTTAAAGACTGTTGCTTATCGTGAATCCATGACTTAGAATCTCCTAGGGAACTAATGCATGCCCAGAACTTATTGGAATGTGTCTTTGCTGAGTCTTACATGTTCACCTCTTATTTCCCTGGAATCAACTTGTGACTATATAAATTCTATATGCAAATAATGTTACAATGCCTAGGCAGACTTGTTTCTTTGTTTTGGTGTTGTGTGCTCACTTGTCGCTTAAGACTCTTAGGGTGAATTCCAATATATGTCTAGTCTGTTTCTCCTTTGAGTGTTGTAGCCATGTTCCCCCATTTACTGCTTATTCTATGCTCAATTGTCGTTATATGACTTCACGGTGTAGTTAGGTTGGTTCCGAAGATGTTTCGGAATGAATTGAGACACTTAGTCTCAAGGTTGGAAGCTTAAGTTAAAAATGTTGACCGCATGTTGACTTATGTGTAAACGACCCCGAAATGGAGTTTTGATGGTTCTGATAGTCCCGTATGGTAATTTTTGATTTAGGAGTATGTCGGGATAGTGATTTGAAGGTCCATAGTTGATTTTGGCTTGAAATAGCAAAAATTGGAAAATAATATATTTGGAAATTGAGAATTAGACCCAGAGTTGACTTTGTTGTTACCAGGCTCGGATTTTGGTTTTGGGAGTTGGAATAGGTCCGTTGAGGTCAATCGGGCGTGATTTGATAGGTTTTGGCATCGATTGTAGAAGTTTAAATTTCTTAGTTTTTGTTTAGGCTTGAATTGAAGTGCGATTCATGTTTTTGATATTGTTTGATGTGATTTGAGTCCTCGACTAAGTTCGTATCGTATTTTAGGACTCGAGTGGAGTTCGGATGGTTAACGATTCGAAGTTTGGACTTGAGGGAATGCTAGAGTTCCAGTTCGGAGTTCGGATGGTTAAACGTATCGTCCACGGTTTGAGGTAAGTAACACTTATAAACTTGGTTCTGAGGGTATGAAACCCTGAATTACGTGATATGTGTTTGATGTTGAGGGGACACACATGCTAGGTGATGGGCATGTGGGCGTGCACCATAGGAATTGTGACTCGGTCGATTCGGTGGAACTGTATAGTTAAATAACCTTGTTGTTATCCGTATATTCTCCATGTGTTAGAGAAATTAGATTCATGTTAGAAATAATTCTTAGGCTATATGTTGGTACTATTGGGATCCTCATAGGTCGTATTGGTGTTAAATTACTTGCTTAATTTGCAATCATGTACTCAGTTACATCTATCATCCGCATATCATGTCTCAGTCTCTGTTGCCATTTATTGATACTTAATATCATCATCGTTTGGGCTGATTTTCATGA
Organism: Nicotiana otophora; assembly: GCA_000715115.1. NCBI lineage: Eukaryota > Viridiplantae > Streptophyta > Magnoliopsida > Solanales > Solanaceae > Nicotiana > Nicotiana otophora. The sequence continues at coordinate 4,368 of AWOL01S0078522.1, read as the reverse complement.
TATTGTGAGCCCGAGAGACTGGATATATTGGTGACTGAGTGAGGTCGAGGTCCTGATTGTAAGAATATTTATGGGATCGGGCTGCACGCCGTAGTAGGCTTTATTGATTCATGCCATGATTGGCTTATTATAGCGCTTGGGATGGATATGCCCCTTTGGAGTCTGCACACCCACAGTGAGCACAGGTACCTACTTAGTGCGAGTGCGAGTGCCGAGAGCGAGTGCCAAGACATTGGGAGGATTGAGTGATTGTGAGGATGGAGTGACTATGAGGAATGAGTAATTGTGAGGATGGAGTGAATGGGGGGACTGAGTGATTGATACCTCTGTGAGTATGCATAAGATTTCATCACTATTTTTTGTATTTCAGTTGGCATACATAAATGACATGTAGATATCGAGACGTATTATTTCTCATTTCAGTTACACTTGAAATATCGTACCCGTTTGAGCTTTAACTGTTAAACTTGAAAGCATATCTACATTTCTGTACTGTATTTTTGTAATTGGTCTGTACATGTGAGGCTCGTCACTGCTTTCAGCCAANGCTAGACTTGTTACTTATTCAGTTTGTTGTACTCACGCTACATCCTGCACTTCGTGTGAAGATCCAGGTGCTTCTGGGTATGGTGGTGGGTGACTTGGAGCTATCATTTAGTTTGGAGATCCTCGAGGTAGCTTCTTTGGCGTCCGAAGTCCTTGACTATCCTCCTTTAGAATATAGCTCTATTTGTACTGCTTTACTCTCTTAGAAAGTATTTGTTTTTCCAGACTTTGTTACTGTATAGATGCTCATGTACTCAGTAAAACCCAGGTTTTGTGAAATTCTGTATTGAGTTGTGACGTTTCCATCCCGTTTTATGAGACTTTTACTTACTTAAGCCTATTTCTGTATATGTGAAATTTCACCATATTGGTATGTGTGAGTTGTCGACTTGCTTAGTATCATGATAGGCGCCATCACTACACTTGGGATTTTGGGTCGTGACAAGTTAGTATCAGAGCCTATGTTACATAGGTCTCATGAGTCATGAGCATGTTTAGTAGAGTCTTGCGGATCGGTACAGAGACGTCTGTACTTATCTTCGAAAGGCTGGCAAATCCTTAGGAATACTTCACATTCTTGTATTCTTGTCCTGCGAATTTGTTGATTCCGGGAACTAAACTTCTCTTATTCTATTCTCTTATAGATGGTGAGGACACGTGCTACTAGATCAGGCGGATAGCCACCACTACCATCATCTAGGGCCACGAAAGGCCGAGGCCACGGCAGAGGCCAAGGTGCAGCTCGTACAGAAGCTAGAGCAGCACCTGTAAACCCACCAGTTCTCCTACTCAGGAGCAGGTTCCAGATGTTGTTGAGCCGGTGGGACCAGCTGGTGCCTATTATGATTCCAGGCCTTCAGGAGGCTTTCGCCCAGATATTGACTGTTTGCACTACCCTTGCTCAGGCGGTTTTTGTTCAGGCCGCACCAGCCACTTTACTACTATGAACACTTAGACAACTTGCTTATAGGATGCAGTAACACATGCTTGGCTAATCTAGAACATGTCTATAGGGCTTCAACTAATCAATCAATCAATCGCTTCTATTGCTTATATTGCACTACTCACCCAGATATCATGACTGTAGGATCTTAATCAATTAATTGACTACTTTTGTTGCTTCGTTGTACTACCACACTTAGATGACATGCCTATAGGGATGAATTATTATAAAATCTGATTCGATTGTCATTCATTAGAAATCCGTCCTCTAGGATACTGTCACCCACCTAAGAAGCATGTTTGTAAAATCAGTGTCGTTAATGCTGAGCTTTCTAATAGCTGCACCACCTCATTGTACAAACAATTAGATATCATGCCTATAGGAC
>AWOL01S0078521.1:0-17304 GCA_000715115.1 Nicotiana otophora | reverse complement strand
ATTTTTTGTAATTTTTATTTTATAAGCTACGTAAAAAATTAGCATGACACCTGTAAAATTTTAGCAATGAATAAATCTTATATTAAAAATATTAGCTAAGATGATTGAAAACTTCTATATTGTCATCTTTTTTTCATTTATTGAGTTGCTAAATAAAATCAACAATCATCATTTATATTATTTATGTAGTTTTTAGAAAATATGTATTTATTGAGAATGGATGCACACTCGCAAGACTAGTGAGAATATAAAAGTGAAACTCATATAAAATTGTGTTTTGTTTTAAAAATTTTATAAAACAGATTAAAAAAAGAAATAGCAACATAAGAGGTACAAACCTTGCATAAATTCATGAAGGGAAAATCAGTCTTGCGATCACCAAGTCCAATATCAGGTACAGATGTAGAACCAAAGGCCTTTTGAAGTGCCACAGCCTTATTTTCACCTACAAGAATTCCAGGTTTATTCACAAACCCAGTGGCTCTTCCTTTATACGCAGATATCTCTGTCCCAATAACCAAATCAGCACCTAAATATTCCTTCAAAAATGGTTCAACCATAATCCTAGGATTCGCTGTAAGAACACATCTTTTCCCACATGACGAGAAAACACGCCATGTCTCAGGGTGCAAGTCGCTAGAATAGAATTTAGGCAAAACAGCACGAGCCACGGACTCGAGATCGGACACTTTCATCCCAACAAATGTTGCAAAAATTAAGACTCTTATGCCTGCGGATTCGGAGATGAAATAGTAGAGAAGTCCAGCAAAAGGAGATGCTAATACTAAAAAAAGAAGCCTAAAAATACCACCAACTTCAAAGGCAACAAGTGCAAAATAAGGGAAAGAGCTACGTCCAACAAGTAAAGTTCCATCCATGTCTGCTACTACTGTGTAGTTTTCTCGCCCCTTTGATTCACATTGTTGGATTGTTGGGAATTTAGGAGGAGAATTTGAATCTAATTTAGCCATTGATTTATGTTGTATATATTAAGCACTAAATAATGGCGCTTATCACTTCTAGGGAATGTTCAAATCGATTGACTTTCTTGTGCCTTAAATATAGAGCTTAGCTACGGTATAAACAAGCTGCATTTCATATGTGGACAAACATTTAACGTGATATCCAAAATGGTTTATATCTCTTTTCTCTTTGGGATTACCGAGATTATCAAGGTTAATGACATAATGTTATTGTCATGCTAATTTTAGCACTACAATTAATTAGTAGTACTATCAAATACGTTCATCGGACATGTTATTTTTCATTCCGGTCCTTTTTATCTGTTGCTTTAATCAAATTCGGTCCAAAATATTTGTCACTTTAAAAAACTAAAAAAGCGGAGTTAAATTATTTTTTTAATTCCACCCATAATACTCCAAGAAAGAATAGTAGTTACTTATTAAGTAACCATTTAAGTAAGAGACGATAAAGTAATTTAGTAAATAATCTATATGGTTAATGCTATTAAATTCCTTACGGGTTGCCAAAACTTTAAATGACGGGTAAAAAGGACCCGAGGAAGAACCTTACAGAAGCAGTTTGAGGGTTTTGTAAACCCACTGAACTTGTTATAGGTGCACCGTTCAGTTTACATTAATTTCCTAAAAGAGTAGGGCTGCGTATTGTCATGTACTATGTTAATAATACTGAAAGCTGTTGAGTTTTACCCGACTTAATTATCCTTTCTAAGCCACAATATTCTTGTAAATTCCGTCTCAATAAGACGTAAAGTTAGTTGGGAAATTATATGGACTCCTAATGTAGCATATTCTATAAACATCTTTGACGAACCCGCCAGCGTTTGTCAGATTTCACTCTTGAACACTAGTATTGAGATTACGGATTCGGCCGAAGCCAGTAACTTTTGTCCAAATCATATATTTGTGTATACAGGTAAAATCAAGCCCACTGAACACTCCGATTTCCCGGTGAGACAAACGGAGAAGGAACGTGCCCGTAATGAATTTGAGTCAGAACGAGGAGCCCCTCGTATCGGGGCTCGGGCAAAACACCTGCCCTCGGGGGTATCGGGGCCATGTCCTCCGGGTACGGTTCGAAGATCAAGACTTCCGAGAGCATTACCAAACAGCTGCACATGACTAAAAAAGGACCGTGATGTCCGTGCCCAACCGGATATCATGACCTGAATCTAGACCCGTATCGGCAAAAGATCAGTAATTAGCAAAACTGATGATTTTTACCTTTCTTAGAATTGTACTTAGGGCCTAGTATATAAAGGGGAAGCTGATTATTCATGGCAGACATTGTAACACGCATACCAAGGCAATTTATTTCAATTCTCTTTGTTGTTCAAAGTTCTTATTTTTGTTCTTAAGTTCTTCATAACTGCAAGCTTGGAATCGAAGGCAGTTTCCTCATTGAGCCATTAACCGAGTTCAGAATCACTCTTATCATTGGTTTGGCCATTTATTACGCATTTTATTTGCTTAATCTAACGTCATTAATCACTTGTATTGAATTAATCCGCATATCCTTAAAACCACATATAAATTCAATTATTATCTGTTTTTAGGGTAAAAAATTTGTTTTGAAAAATTCATTGAACATGTACAAGTTATTAATTTAGAATTCAGTAACTTCAAATGACTAGAATCTCGAATCCATAAACTTTAAATTTTATATCCGCCGTTACTTGAACATTAGATACATAGATGCTTCTTTCTACATTTTAGTGTAGAACATAGCCATAAATATGTTAAAAGTTCGAAAAGAAATAATTAATTACAATCTTAATGAGATTGCTAAAGTGATCATTAAGAGTAATTAAAGGTAGGAACAAGAAGGATTTTTCATGGAGCCATATCCCAGGATGAGATGACATTATATGGCCTGTTTTATACACACGAGAATAAATTTAAGATATAGTAACTTTTTAGCATTCATGATTGGCATTATATTGGAAATCTTTCGGCATACATGATCATTCAATCTCTTTATCTTTTTTTCAGGATCATCGATAATTGGCAGTTTAGACGCCGGAAAAATTGATTGCTTCAATGCATGATCACCTCTCGCAATTAAGTTAACTGCCTAAGTGTGTAATTTTATGTATATCTAATGGGCAGCTTATAAGCAATCTGCAATCTTTTACCTAATGAGCTGGCTTTTAAAATCAAAGTTAGATGGGTCCAAACATATGGTATCAGTCAAATAAATTAGAACGGGGTAGTTAGACACTACACTCTAATATCAGACGAGCGGGAGGCTTGAGCAGCTTATAAGCCGTCCGCAACCTTTCGCCTTATGAGCTAATTTTTGAATTATAGCTAAGTGGAGCCGGAATAATATGGACGTACAAGATCACATAATATGATAGCCTAAGGTTGTCGTACATACAACTGGATGCAATTTTGTATCATATTCTTCATTTTAACTTTTGAGTGGTAAAATGCTTTGTCTTTTTGAAATCAAAATGCATTTAAAGATGTGTCATTCCCTTGTTCCATCCGTATCTATGAAAATGCACTTTGGAAAAAACACAGTAGCTTCCTGCCTATGATTCCATTGCACAAGCTTCGATTCAAGAAATTGGTTCCACTTTAATCTGGTACCTAGACTGCACAACCCTGGACAGAATGTCGGCATCCAACTCAAGATATTACTGTTTTTGAGGAAAACTAAAGAAGAATGATAGACTAAAGACAACAGAAAGCAAATAGATTTTTTTTTTCCAGCACAGTTTCGAAAGAAAGAAAATACCCAAAATAAGGGGAGCCCCCCCTTGTAGAATCGTCAGTCAAAGCAACACTGACATATAAGGTGGAAAACGACACTGACTCAACACTGCAAAATTTGTAACAAAAGAAAACTTTATCATCATTTGTCCACATGTTTAAGTTGCTTTATATAAACTACAGAAGATGTTTTTATAGGATAAGTCCTTGTGTTGTCCTTGTTCAAGACAAAGATAGCCTCTGTTAAAGTGTGTCCTGAAAAGTGTGGTTTCACCACCTCAAACGGAGGGTCCTCAACGAGTATCTAATTAACAGAATGAAACAATGAATAGAAAAGGTATTCTGCTACTTTTATATTCCTTTCACTTTACTGAAAGTATTTAACATGAAAAGGAAAACCATTTTCAGGAGATTCCAATGCCTTTTTCTTTTTGTAAGTTTCTATTGGAAAGCAGTTAAAAGAAGAAAGTTGGTGGGAGAACTACTTGTATACTTCTGGCATGTAATAAAGAAAACATAATTGTAAAGTGAAACAAATTACTTTCTAACCAAAATGAACATCAAAGATGGCCATTTAGTTGCATCAAGAACGACACCTACAAATCCACCTCCAAGATTTATTCAGAAAAATTCAAAATCTAAATAAGGACCAGATGATCTATCCGAATCAGAAGCAGCCTTCTCATTTGCATATGACGATGACTTGCAAGATTGTTTAAAAAATGTAAGATCAACTGGTTTAGGAATCTCTGGAGGATGAGTACTTCGAATGAGAGCCCAGTTAACGCTTTCAAAGAAAGGATGTTGTTTGATCTCTGTAGCACCTCTTTTAAATCCTAGTCTTTTTTGAGGATCCTTCATAAGTAGACCTCGGATCAAATCTTTTGCAGCAAAACTAACTGTTGATCCCTCAGGGAACTTTAGAGGTTGACCGACAACATTAAATAATGTCTCTCTATTTCCATTGCCTTTAAATGGTGTCTTCCCGTGAAGTAACTCGTACAGAAAAATCCCAAATGTCCACCAATCAACAGCACTACCATGACCGTCGCCTCTAATTATTTCTGGGGCTAAATATTCATGTGTTCCAACAAAGGACATAGATCGAGCTGCAGTTGGCTCTGCGACCAGCACAGGAAGTGAACCAGCAGACACCACGGGTGTACGATCACCTCTCGTTTTGGTTGTTTTTTGGTTGAGGAGACGAGGCTTAAAACACGAAGGTTGAAAGCATGAAGGCTCTACACAGACAGGTAATTTGCACGCTGGATCAATGCATGATGGCTGGATACAGTATGAAGAGATAGCACAAGATGGCTCATTGCTGGATCTTAAAAGGGTGGGACTAACAAAACATCTCAACGACAAATCAAAATCTGACAGCATTATATGGCCATCTTCCCTCACCAAAACATTTTCAGGCTTTAAATCTCTGTATACAACGCCCATCATGTGTAAATACTCAAGGGCGAGCAACACCTCTGATACATAAAACCTGCCACCAGGAAAAGGAAAAAAACTCTTTATGAGACTTCAAAATAGACAGAAAATTGGAAGTTTAATACCAAAATTGAGATCAAATAAAATGCACTGTTGCATGGCATTAAGGTCCAGTTAGAATAGATCATGTTCCCCATTTAAATTCATCTCAGACCATCATTATACTATAGACCATGCTTAAATATTTCGAGTATAATTACAAGATTCTGAATTTCCATTTTTTCATGGATTTTATGAAAGCAAAGTGAATAACCTTATGCTTCAACAGTGGCTAATACTAAGTGAAAGTGTTAACAAACTGCATTCCTAGGATTTGAAATTAGGGACACAAACGATCGAAAGTAATGAGCAATCACCATTAAAACTCTAATGTCACACACGCTGCCAGGGGCGAAGCTATGTGTGGCTAAGGGTGGTCAACTGAACACCCTTTGCCGAAATATTACATTGTGTATAGACTGAGATATTACTTGTTTGTTAGTCATCAAAAAATAGATTTTGAACACACTTGCATAGCCCACTGACAAAAGGTGTTCAAATTTTGAACACCCTTATTGAATTTTCTGGCTTCGCCACTGCATGCTGTATAGGGAACTCAAGGAAAATCAGCAAGCCAGACCAGTGATGAAATGACTAGCAGCAGAGCCCTAAGTTTATCAAACAACATCTAGCGACATAAGACACTTAATCCAGATACCTATGGTACTACGTGAAACATAGAAACCAATACAAATTGAAAATTTGGGTACGTATGCAGTCAAATTGGCAATTACACAGTTGAAAATTGCAGAAACTAGAATAAAAGACAAACCTTGCAGCTTGTTCTGTAAAATGTTTGCCGGGCTGGCGCTGCCTGAGCAAATGAAGATCTCCTCCACTACAGAACTCCATCAGCAAACACGAAAACTTCTCTGTTTCGAAATGTGAATAAAGGGTTGGGAGGAACGGATGGTCTAACAAGCCCAAAATTTCCCTCTCAGTTTGAGCTCTCATCACCTTCTTCCGCCCAGCTAACATCCCTTTGTCCATTACTTTCATTGCAAACAAGCATCCCATCCCCCTTAACTCTGCCAAATAAACGCTCCCAATATCGCCAAATCCAAGCTTTTTCAAAAGCCTAAAATGGGCCAAGCCCAACTCTCCATTTTTCCCTTTTACGCATTGTATTGCATCCCACCGAATATCGTTACCCTTGTGAGGTTTTGATGCACAAATGCCCCTGAAACTAGCCTCATTTGGGTCAGCACTGTTACAATAACTAACTGAACTAAAACTGGTATTCTCACTGTCAACATATTCAACAGCCTTTTCCAATTCAACATTCAAAGATTCCATTTTTTTCCCTTCAAAACCACCATCAGAACTCAGTTTACTGCCTATGCTATTATTCTCAGATAGGGTAAAGCTAGTACTACAAAAATCAATGCTAGTACTGTTAGTATTGCTAATACTAAGGTCTTGGAAACTGACCTTGAGAGAAGTGGGCTCAGTGTCTATGCTATTATTGGCTTCTCCTCTATTATTCATGACTGACTATAGGGACGAAAGACACCTGTTTGATGAAATGACTGAAAGAAGTAGAAATGAGATTTGGGGTTTAAAGCCTAAAGAGTTTGGCAAAAGGAGGGAAAATGAATGGGGGTCAAATGGGGTTTTGGTGACGCCGAGGTAGTCAAAGAGAAATGAGAGAGAGAATGCTAAAACTTGTGCATATAAGGACTCAAAAGGGTATTCAAATTTGAATGGGTAGTCATCTATTTACACACTCCTAGAAATCAAACAGCTTGAGACAAAATATATAGGACCAGTTACAGTTAAATATACACCCACTCTATTTAATACAACGATTTGTGTGTTTGTGTTGGGAGTAACAAGGATGCAAAAGCCTATCACATTTTTATAAACATAAACAACCCAACCCACAATTTTTAATGCCATATTGCCTAAGTCTGTCACTTCTTGTTGCACATAAAGTGCAATGTGGGCCAATTAGGTCTTCTTCGATTTCTATTGAGTACTTATTTTTTTTGGTTTTGGGGGGGGGGGGGGGGGGGTAACAGTTTATAGTGCCAAGATAATCTCAGTCCCCAGAAATTTGAATACTTATCTGAGTTGTATTTAGCATCCAGAAGGAACTAGTTTTCAGTAACAATAATTCAAATATTATTAATCCAACTAGTAATTGAATGTTTACCAGTTCATTCGATAAATATAGATTCTCTTATATTTACTTGTTCCCAATTTTGTCGAGAATCACTAATTATTATTTCTGTGTTCAAATAGTGAAATGGTTTCTTGCAGAAATATAAGAAAATGGTATATATAATGAAACTGATATGGAAGGTCCCTTTTTAAGATTCAGTATAACAACAACAAAAAAAAAAAAAAAAAAAAAAAAAAAAGTGATAGATAGGGGTGGATTGGTTAGGAGTCCATTACTAAGATGGTGACTCAACTATTCGAAATTATATACCAAAATCATCTTTCTTTCGTTTGTAACAACAAAGTCACTTAACTATTCCAATAGCACTCAAAATGTCACTCAATTAGATTTCTCAAATTTTTGATCGCAAATAACCTATTTTATCTTCTAAATTATCAACTTTTATCTTCTTCTTTTTTTTTAGCTTTTTAATATAATAATTTTTTCTCTTTTTAATTTATATTATGGACTTACCTTAGAATAAATAAATTTTATTTTTAAATTAAAAAAACTAAAATAGTATTTAAGCATATATAATGTTAGAATAATAAAATATTGAGCATAGTAGAAAGTTAATTAGAACAATTTGTTCATAATAATAATTTTGATATTAACAAAAAAACTCAAAAAATTATTTACACAATAGAGAATGAAAGAAAATAAAAGTTTTAAAATATATATTCCATGCACGTACTATAGAAAATAATTATTTAAAATAAATGTATTTTTGTAATATACATTACATATTCTTGAATATTATGTCCAATTATATTATTATTTCGATATTATATATGCTAGAAAAATATTTTTTTTTATTTTTAAATAAAATATTTTGTTCTATAGGTAAGTCTAAATGTTGATTAAAAAGAGAAAAAATTATAATATTAAAATGGCAAAAAAAGAAAGAAAGCAAAAGATAAAAGTTGATAATTTAGAGAGTAAAATATGTATTTATTTAGCTATCAAATATTTGATAAATCTGGTTGAGTGACCTTCTGAGTGTTATAGGCATAGTTGAGTGACTTTGTTATTACAAACGAAAGAAAGATGACTTTGGTAGATAATTTTGAAAAGTTGAGTGACCGTATGAGTAATGGACTCGATTGGTTAGGTTGCTAACAATAAAACTAGTCAGCAATTTTGAATCTCAGTCCTCCAAAATTTAAATATTTCTCATAACTTATTGACAATTCAATGATCCAGAAGGAACTAGTTTTCAGTACCAATTTTGACCACAAAAAAGTTGAAGTCCCAACTATGTTCAATACATATTGTTTCAATTCAAATATCATTAATCCTACTAGTAAGTGAATATTTACTTGTTCATTCAATCAATATAGATGCATTCATGTTAACCTGTTCCCGACTAAGTTCAGAATCAATTTCAACCATTGTTTTAAAATGCGTGAGACGAGGCGTTTTACTTGATACAGGACGAGGCGTAAGTCTCGGGACGTAGGGCGTAAGCTCCACTTATCTTTAATTTTTTTAATTTATAAATTAATAATATAGCATTGTAAAACAAAAAATATAAAAAGTACATTCAAAATTCAAGAAAACTGAAAAAATTAAAGAAACTCATAGAAAATAAAATATCTAGCAGGTTTTACAAATATAAAAAATGCATTACTAATAAATCAACTATAACGTCTTAAAGCAGAGAAGGATCTTATGCCACCGGTGATCGGCCTTGTCGTATCTAAAATGACTTCGAGCATCCAGTTTCACCACTGCTGCCTGCTCTTTCCTTCTTCGGCACTTCCGAGTAGCAGCTTTATCGGAAAATTTTTCATCTTAGTAGGAGCTTTCCAAAGAAATAGCTTAGTAGCCACGACTGGATGCTCCTACCCCACCATGCCTGGCCCTTTATCTTACCTTAAGAAGAAAGAGAATGAAATATTATTTAATCGTGGAAATGACATGTCAAGCGTACCTATCAGAATCGGAACACGGAGGATTCAGTATAGCAGCTCTGGTTCGTTTGCGCTGCGCGTTCCCGCTGGACTTTCTTCATCCCCCTCTATCAAAATGATCAAAAAGGACCTCTCTGGTCACAGAGGAAGATAATAAGATGCTTACTTCTTTCAATGTACATGATTTTGTATTAACTTCCATACTGAATCAATCTGGAACTCCAGATGTGTAAGTAGCGGCTATCTCTACCACGTCCTCCTTAACGTCCCTTGTTATTTCGTGCGAAATTCTTCCTCTATTGAGGCTTCTGCTGGTCATCTTTACCAGCTCTATCTCCTCTCCTGCCACCACGACCTAATTCATGATAAGCCCACCAACTGTTTAGTCGGGCGGCGGTCGTTAGGTCACCTATTTTGTACCGGGGATACTTCTGCGTTATCGGCCTTTGCAAACGGGGTCGGCATGAGACGTCTGTTCTCTTTTTTCGAACATGTGCCTTATACGGAGTTCGGGGTTTCCTTTCAATCTACATCGAAAAATTTAGGCTTTCTCTACTGGGAGTCATCAAAGGAGGAATGGGCATACGCGGGCCCCTTTCCTATTTCTCTTTGCTGCCTATTAAGAGAGAGAGAGGTCTATGAACCTGTGCTTCAACTTTCACTGGCGGGCTTTTGTCATCCATATCCTCAGCTGCGTGCGTAGTCGACTTCTTCGACTTCTTGGGGGGTGTAGGCGGCATTTTCGGCTAAGGCATTCAAAAAGCCCTAGCTAGATTCTCAAGCTCTGATAAACCCACAACTGTTTCGGAAGTTACGAAGGAAGCTTCGAGCTCATATTGGTCATGGGTTTAGAACGGAAATTGAATTCTATGAGATCGAATCTCCTGTTGTTCCTCAGTAGCTCAGTGGTAGAGCCCAATCCGGAAACCGAAGGATTGAGGCTGACAACAAATATTGATTCATCTGTGCCAATGAGAAGGGGGCTTCACCTGACTAGGTTGTCGAGGACACGTCTGAAGAGGAGGCGAGGCTCAGAGTGAGACGAGTGAGGGATCCAGAATGACTTCATTGAATGATCACCAAGAAAGAAAGACGCTTTACGCAATATTATAATTTCTAAAAAATATTATCAAACTGCATATTTTACCTCCTTAATAATAAATACACTATAAATTTTATCAATACTATAATTTAAAATTATTACTCCTTCATGAGTAAATACAAAATTATTTTTAAATAGCAAAATAATAGATGTATAATAATTTTGAGAGACATTGAACTAAGTCATGAAGATCTAGCAAGTAAAAATATAAATTTTGGCTATCTATTTTCAGAAAAAATATTCAAATGATATACATCTCATAATATTTTCAACTAATAAATATGCAATATTATGCTTCATTATTTGCGTTATTCAAAATTTTTATATTTATATATATGAAAGAACTTTAATTATTCAGTTGTTACAGAATTTTGAGAATAAAAAGTACTAATTAGTGAATACGACACACGATTTGCATAAGAACTGTTGAGCGAGCCCAGGATGTTGAGCTTTACGCGTATTTTGGGCGCATAGTCGGGCATTTTAGGGCGTAAGCCTCACAGAACTAAGTATCACACATAAGCCTCAAGACGTTTTGATAGTGCCCCACCTCGAAACGAGTCCCGAGGCGAGCTTCAAAAAAGCCTTTTAAAATACTGATTTTAACTACCTATACAAAACCGTCTTTTCTAGAAATACAAAATAGCATTACCTACAATGGATTAAAAAAATAAGTCACCCCCTCGACTCCTAGAGCGGTCTAGTGCAATGGGTTGTTTCTGTTTTTTTTTTAATTATATATAAAAAAAAGAAATTAATGATACAAGTAAAAGAGTAAAACCTACTTAGTAATCTTGAGATGACGAGGATGATTTGAATAAAAAAAGTGAAGACGGTGACGCACATTCATTTTCAGTAACAGCTTGTTTGGCCAAGTTTCTTCGTGCTGAAAAGTATTTTTATTGAAAAAACAAATTTCTAAAGTTGAAGTGTTTGGCCAAACTTTTAAAAGAAAAGAAAGTGTTTTTGAGTATAAGCAGAAGTAATTTTGGAGAAGCAGAAAAAAATAGCTTCTTCTCAGAAGCACTTTTTTGAGAAGTACTTTTGAAAAAATATACTTAGAAGCACTTTTTAAAAGTTTTATCAAACACTAATTGCTGCTTAAAGTACTTTTCAAATTAATTAATCAAACACAAACTTTTCTCACCAAAAATACTTTTAAAAAAATATTTCTCAAAATAAGATAATTTTTTCACCATGGCCAAACATGCTATAAGTTGGAATTAATGATTGGTTCCATTGGGAGTCAAACGGCGGAGCGTTTGAAATGGCGCTGATGTTATCTATATATGGGATGGATTAACTAGGCTAGATGCTGCTAAGTGACACTAGGTAGACAGATTTGTGATTACTCATTTACTATAGTGTGTACTTAATAACTATTGCAATTAAAGATTTCGAGTTAGAAATTATGTTCGGGCAGTTCGGATTAGATATGAGAATTTCGGTGTGAATTTTTGATTTTCGAATTGAAGAAATGATTATCCAAATTCAATCCAAATAAGTTCAGATTGGATCGAATTTTTTAAGTTCGGTTTCGAATTAATCGGTTTGGATATTATGAATTTTCGGTTTTGAGTGTATAAGTTGAGACGTTTCTACTTTTTATAAAAATGAGTATCCAAATAAAGTACTCATGTTAAATTGCCTAAAAAGTCTCTCATTCTTGCGGCAACCATCCAGATAAAGTATTCAAGTAATGAAATTATTATAATAAAAAAAATACAACAAAAACATTAATACAGCCGATAAGAAGCAATACTTGTAAAATCATGTCCAAATAGAAAGTATTCTCACATTAACTTAGTAATTAATATCAAATTAAATATATATAATATCTAATGGGTAGGGTATTGAACTTATTACTATTGACATATAGATAATTGACTAAATATAAAGTATAACAATATCGAATTTTCGGATATCCAAAAATCCGAACTACCAAATCCAATATCCAAAATTTAAAAATTAAATCCAAAATTCAATCCATAATCCGAAAATCCAAACCAAAAATCTAAAAATTTTGGATGTCGGTTAGGATTTTGGATTTGCCCAAACTATACCCATCCCTCCTTTGTACTCCCTCCGTTTACTTCTACTTGTCCAGTATACTAAAAATATATTTTTATTTTTACTTGTCCATTATACTAAATCAAGAGAAAGACAATTTGTTTTCTTTCATATTTTACCCATATTATTAACTACTCATTCTCCAAATTATTTCTCAAAACTTTTGAAAATACCGTCATTATTATGGATAAAATTATAAAATATATATTTCATTTATTGTTTCTTAAGGAGTGTGAAAAGTTCAATGTGAATGGAGGGAATAGTACAGTGGTAGTGTAGCTTTTGTTAATGGTACGACCGCAATCACTGTCATTTGCTTGAAATCTATTGCGCATATTAAGAAACTGAAGAAGAATTGGCCCAAATAGCCGCTTACATAATTGCTTAAATTAAAAACAGCCATTAAATATATAATATATGTATAATTCATGTATTGTATTTGTCTATATATAATAAGTATATAATCTATGTTTATCGGACAGAAAATATAATTTTCAGCGAAAGGCGGTGGCAAATTCAAATTTTTTAACTCATGGGTGCTTAGCTATTTTTCCTCTGAATTTGCTACTGAGGTTGGGTGCTCAGTGAATATATTTATATGTATTGCTAGTTTTTCTATCTAAATAATGTCGGATTCCAAAGTAAATGGGTGCTTGAGCACCCATAACCTTAAATATAGATTCACCATGGGCAAAAGGGTGAACTCCCTCCTGCCCACCTAACTTCGCCCCTTGATGATATTCTACATCCACGTATTAAAATTATGAATCCGCAAAATTTGTCCTACAAGTGAAAGGAGAGGGGTGTTTAAATGGAAAATATATAGGCAAAATATATAAAGACCTTGTTAAATTTGTCCAAAAAACAGGTTTGAACACCTAAACTAAACAGGTGATTATTTACCCCCTAAATTTATTTGGAGTGAATTATTTCCCTCCTTAAAATACTAATACCAGTCTCACAATATGAGGTGTTTTACACATGTACGCCACGTCAAAACCACGTTAGTATCACGTCAGAACCATGTCAGCGCCACGTCAGAAATCTTTTATTTTTGGTATTTCCTATTTTCCAGTTTTCTTGCTCATAGTTTACACTAATAATCTTAATTAACCATTAATATTTGTTTCATCTCTCAGTCACCAGAGAGACAAGAGAGCACCAAGGGAGAACAAAGATTTGTTTTTTTTTGTTGGTTCAATAGTATCTCATGAAAGATTCACCATTGTTCCCTTTTAGCTTTATTTTTTAGCAAATCTATTACCACCAGTAAATCACCCTTCTCCGCCCAAAGAACCCACTTACCTCTTTGTTCATGTTGGATTATTCTACGTGCAATTGTATTTGCAAAGTCTTGGGTTGTGATCAATTCTCAAGAAAAATACTGTATATTCCGGCGAAAATGAGCTTTTAATTGAGGTGAACTGTTGTTGGGATGATTTTATTAGTTTTTGGGGAAGAAAAATAATAATATTCTCTCTTCTATAAATGGAAAGATATTAAAGAAAAGAAGTAGGAAAACAACAAGAAGAAGAAACTGATCTGAAGAAGAAACGGGGAGAAGGAGAAAGAAGGGGGTGGTTGAAGAGATCGGAAGAAGAGAAAGAAAGGGGCCCACTTTTTTATATTTTCTTTATGTCACGCGTTTAATTATTTTTTTCTTTTTAATTTGTTAGTCACATAAGCTATTAAGGTGGAATAAAATTCACTTATAGTGTATTTAGGGGGTTAAAACTTAAAAATCACCTATTTAATTTAAGTGTTCAAACCTATTTTTCGAACAAGTTTAATGAGATCTTTATGTATTTTGCCAAATATATACTTTAATTTTGGACTCGTCCATGCATCGTGTTTTTTACATTAGGCTTATCATTTAATCATAGTTAAGTGATACAATATATATTTTACTTCAATTTATCACTCAATAGTAAATTAATCAGAGCCTTTAAGCGTTAGCATTGCACTACAGCCTGGAGAGAACTATTTCTTGAAGACTATATATGTTTTGCAGAAAAAGAAATAAAGAAAGAAAAACTCTACGTTGATTAGCTCAACCCTACCTCATATACATTAAGCCTGTGGCAAAATGCCAGGGCTCATTATTTATGATATACAGCCTTCCATTGGAAGATAAATCATACTTTAAAGGGAGAGGTAAAACACCTGTTCTCTTTAAGGTTGTTTTCTTATTTTCAAAGATTGTCTATGTAAAAGACTTGAAGTAAAATCAAAGAAGGATTTGGACCACTTCTATTAATATCCCAACTATAAATACATTCTTAATTTAGCTCCTTACATTCGTTAAAATTGCAAATGACCAAGATGAAGTTTTCATCGATATCTCCAACAATCCTTCTCTTCTTGATATGGCACTTCATTACATCAGGTATTTAAGATAACTCAAATGTAGTTGCTGTTTTAAAATTTCTTTTTTCCCCTTGAATCTTTTCTTTAATTCATTTTAATTTGTCCATATCTCCAGCCATCCTTTGACGTTTGAAAATGCTACAAATGGCTCTCTTTTTTTCAAAGCTTAAGCAGGCATTTGTACAATATTTGGTTGAATAAAAAAAAGTATTTAAAGTTGAAGTTGAAAAAGAGTACTAGAAAATTGATGTTTAGACATGAATTTCATTGAAAAAAAATAAAATGAAAAAGTAAAAATTGAACATTTATGACAAAATTTATTATTTAGCTTAAATACTCCCAAACAATGTTTTTAATATTTTACCAGTATTTTGAATTGGATTTAAGCTATGTAAACTGACATAGAATGCAAAAGCTTTTTACTAGGTTAATATAGTTGACTTATTACAGTACAATTATCAATTTTATCAAGTTATCAATTAATGTTTATCATTGAAATTTACCTGTAGTTATCTTATAAATGATCTCATTTTATGAATAAATGTATATGGACGAAACATAAACTCTTTCAAATACTTACTAAAGTTTAGTATTTATAAAACTTGGTATAATTTTTATACAGGTAAACTCGGAGAGGTGGAGGCATGCACCATCTACATCAATAACAAATGCCCCTTTCCTATATGGCCAGCAACGGCTCCAAATGCAGGCCATCCAGTTATAGCAAACGGCGGCTTCTACCTTCCGCCAGGTCGAATTCGCAGAATCGGTGCCCCAGGGGATTGGAGCGGACGCATTTGGGATCGAACTGGTTGCAATTTCGACGATCCCACCAATCACAAACCTGCCTGTGAAACTGGTGATTGTGACGGAAAACTCGAATGTGAAGGAACCATAGGCCTTCCTCCAGTTACACTAGTAGAAATGTCTATACAATTTGACAAAAGACAACCAAGTTTCTATGATGTGAGCTTAGTTGACGGATATAATCTCCCTGTTTCTGTAACATCAAAACCTTCAGCATCAAAGTGCGTCATTGGAAGTTGCTCGAGAAACTTGAATGCCATGTGCCCACCAGAGCTTCAGGTTTGTTGAATTGTGTAACCATCTCATCTAAATACTTAAATTATCAGGGAAGTACACTTTAAGACGCATAGTATTATGTTTTTGACAGGTTATAAATGATGAAGGACAAGTGGTGGCGTGTAAAAGTGCTTGCTTGGCATTCAATCTCGACTCATTTTGTTGCAGGAACAAATATGGGAGCCCCGACAAATGCGAGCCAAGTGTGTACTCGAGTTTGTTCAAGAAATCTTGTCCCTCTTACGTTACTTATGCTTTTGACACACCTTCACCTGTGGTTGGCTGTTCATCCGATCAATTTGTCATAACTTTCTGTCCAGATAAATGGGGCACCGAGCAATATTCGTCTACTTGATTTAATTGTTCCTCCCCGTTTTACTATTGCGGCTTCTCCCTTATACAATCAGCAATCATGTTAATCTTTAGTTAGATGTAATAGTGTCATCTTGTACACGTTAATCTTGAGTCTACATTCTGATCAACTCCTTAGTAAATTATAGCAGCATGGCTACAGTGGGTTACTAGGTTCCACACCGGCCATAGTGCTTTATTTTCATCAATAAGATAAATGAATACAACCTTCTATTCTTTTTTCCCTTATAATTTCTATTGTGCAGTGAAAGATAATATCAACATGAATGTGAAGGCTTAATTTAACATAAAACAATATCACTATAGATAACGAGTTCCTGATAAACTAATAAAACAGATACGCGAACTTTGTTTAGGTTACACTACTAGAAATTCGCTAAAAACCGACCAAAAAAAACCGACCAACGTTGGTCGGTTATGGCAAATTACCGACCAAAACGCGACCATTACGGTGTGGACGGTGTTTTGATGGTCGGAATGGCTTACCGACCAAAGTTGGTCGGAAATTACCGACCAACTTTGGTTGGTAGATTAAAATGACCATCTGACAAGTTTAATTACTTACCGAGCAACTTTGGTCGAAAACATATTTTATTAATTTAATTTTACCGACCAAAGTTGGTCGGTTTAACTAAATTATGTTTTTTTATTAATTATTAAAATTAAAAAAACCGACCAACTTTGGTCGGTAATTGAAAATATATATTTTTTAAAAATAATTAAAATTAAACATTACCGACTAACTATGGTCGGTAATCTCAACAGTGCAGGCAAAATACCGACCAAAGTTGGTCGGTAATATTGAATTCTGGGAATTCAATGTTCATTAACCGACCAACTTTGGTCGGTATTTTGGAATAATTTATTTTTTTTATTAAAAACCGATCAACTTTGATCGGTTTTTCTGGGTTTAATTTTGGCATAAAATGCCTGTTTGGCAGCTACACCACCTGCCAGCATACCAATACAACAACACAACAACAACAACACAACAAC